>ML334639.1:33759-45272 GCA_005239505.1 Nicotiana paniculata
TATAACGCGCAACCCGATCCCACCATATATCAATATCAACAACATAATTCACCTTTATTTCACTATATCAATCCACCCTTATTCCTTTTGTTGCGGTGTGCAACCCGATCCCACCGTATAAACATATTCACCCTTGTTCCTCCAATCCTCCCTTATTCCTCCTGCTGCGGCATGCAGTCCGATCCCACCATATCAGTACCAAACACTCAGTGTACACAGTCAATTAACAGTATAAATCACAAGGCCTTTACAATAAATAAATACCAAACTGAGCCAAGAAAAGGAAACCTTGATCAATATAAACTCTACTCAATTAATACTACACAGCGAGACCAATCCAGCAATTTACAATTTAAAAAGTGCAAACAAGTCGAATTTAGCAAATAGCAGGGGTTAGGGGACCTATGGTAAGACCTAACATAGTTAACATGAGAAGATGTTGATTAACATATAGCAGTTAAGCATGGAAAGCATTTAGAGAATATAACAATTAAGACAGGGAATAAAAGCAATTAAAGGAAAGAAGTAAATCAGGAAACACGGATAGTTTTGCGACGTATAGGCACTCGTCACCCCTCATATATGCCGCTCACATGGATTTCACATAATCACATAGTGCGAGGATTCCTAATTCCCTCAAGTCAAGGTTAAACACAACACTTACCTTGATCGACAGGCCACTCACTGCTCAATTACTACTATTCCTCTAGTTTCCACCTCCGAACCACTCGTATCTAGTCATAATTAACTTAATAACATTAATTATTGTTAAAGAAATCAATTTCAATACATAATTATAAGTTTCTAAAACATTCCCCCAAAAAGTCAAAAATCGACCCCGAGCCCGGTTGGTCAAAACTCGAGGTTCGAACCAAAACCCATTCACCCATTCACCCGAATATATAATTAGTTTTAGAATTCGACCCTAAATAAAGGTCAAAATCCCTAATTTGAAAAAAAACCCAATTCTTCCAAAATCCCTAATTTCTACCATGAACACCCTAGATTTTAGGTGGAAATTTCATGAAATGCAATGGGTAATTGAAGGAAAACGGTTTGGAATCACTTACCAACACTTTGGGGAAGAAATTGCCTTTTGAAAATCGCCCCTAGGTCTTCTATCTTTTGAAAGTTTGAATAAATGCCTTGAGTCCCATTTTGGGACTATTTTTAAATCATTGGGCAGGCCTTCTTCACGTTCGCGAAGGGCTTGCCACGTTCACGAAGAGTAGCGGCCCAGAAGGCTTACGCGTTCGCGAAAGGTCGTACATGTTCGCGATGGTTTGTCCTCCCTGTCGATCGTGTTCGCGAGCCTTGGCTCGCGATCATGTAGCACAACCTCCATATCCCTGCCCACCTCTATTAACTCTACGTGTTCGCGTGATGCCGCTCGCGTTCACTAAGAGCAGACCCCTTAGTGCTCCGCGTTCACGACCAAGGCCTCACGTTCGCATTGAACAAACCCATCCCCATCCCAGCTTACACTTTGTGATCGCGAGAGTGGCTTCCGATCACGAAGCACAACGTATCAGAACATCAGTAGCAGCAAAACACACAAGATTTCTAAGTCTAAATCATCCCGTAGCCTATCCCAAACTCACCCGAGCCCTCGGGGCTCCAAACCAAACATGCACACAAGTCTAAAAACATCATACGGACTTGCTTGCACGATCAAATAGCAAAAATAAGACCTAGAACTACAAATTTAGCACCAAATCACATGAAATTCCCAAGAACACTTTGAAATTCCTATTTTCACAACCGGACGTCTGAATCACGTCAAATCAATTCCCTTTTTCACCAAATTTCACAGATAAGGTATAAATATTATTTTGGACATATACCGGGCTCTGGAACCAAAATACAAGCCCGATACCAACAAGATTAAACATTAACCAAATTCTTAAAATCATTAGATTTTCAGTCTTTCAATTTTGAATGAAAAATCATGTCTCGAGCTAGGGACCTCGAAATTCGACTCCGGGCATACGGTGTGATGTCTCAAAGGGTCATCTTATGTTTTAGAACTCAATTTTGCGCAATTTAGCCTAAAAAGTCTCATTTTTACCCTCCTCGATTTGTGTGCGCAGTCTGGGCGTGATTCCAAAAAGCTTTTATGTTGGAAATGATGAAAATAATAAATTTTGGTCTAAAAAGTTAATTTTTGTTGACTTCGATCAACTTTTTGAGTAAATAGACCCGGACCCATGTTTTGACGGTCCCGATGGGTCCCTAGTGAAATATGGGACCTGGACATATGCCCGGAATCAAATTCCGAGGTCCCTAGCTCAAGATATATGAATTTTTCTTAGAAATTGAAAGAGTGAAATTTTAATGGTTTTAAAGAAATTGGTTAATGTTTGATCTTGTGGGTATCGGGTCCGTATCTTGGTTTCGCATCCCGAGACAGGTCCGTTATGATATTTATATCATATATGTGAAATTTGGTGAGAAACGGAACTGATTTACGTGATTCGGACGTCCGGTTGTGAAAATAGGAATTTCAAATTGTTCTTGGGAATTTCATATGATTTGGTGCTAAATTCGTAGTTCTTGGTGTTATTTTGGAGATTTAATCGCAAGAGCAAGTTCGTATGAGGTTTTTAGACTTGTGTGCATGTTTGGTTTGGAGCTCCGAGGGCTCGGGTGAGTTTCGGATAGGCTACGGAGTGAAATGAACTTAGGAAACATTTTTGGTGTGCTTCAGGTCTGCAGGTCTCGCAATTGATAGGTCGGGCTCGCAAATGCGAGCCTCACATTTGCGAAGAAGCATCGCATTTGCTAGATTGGGCAGGGACTGGGTAGACTCGCATTTGGGAGGATATAGCTGCATTTGAGGAATTTGGATGTTCGCAATTTCGAACGAATTACTCGTATTTGCGAAGGCTGCAGAAATGCGATAGGTTCGCATTTGCGATACTTTTCTCGCATTTGCGAGTTTCCAAACGCAAATGCGACAATCCACAGCTGGTAAGCATTGACATAGATGGGATTTTTCTCATTTTTCAAAACTTCCAAACACAAGAAACCCTCTAGGCGATTTTCCAAAGACCACTTCTTCCCCAAATCATAGGTAAGCGATTTTTACCTCATTTCTTTCAATCTTTCGCTTCATTTTACAAGCTTTCAACCTAAAATCTAGGAATTTCATGGTACAAATTTGGGTAGAATTAGGTATTTTTGGGAAATTAGAAATTAGACCTCAATTTGGGGTTAGATTTCGAAACTAGTGACATATTCGGGCTCAGGGGTGAATGGGTGAATGTGCTTTGGTCCGAACCTCGAGTTTTGACCAATCGGGCCCGGGGTCGATTTTTGACTTATTGGGGGAAATGTTAGGAAAGCTAAATTTATGTATTGAAATTGATTTCTTTAGCAATGTTTGATGTTATTAAGTTAATTATGACTAGATACGAGTGGTTCAAAGGTGGAAACTAGAGGAAAACGGTAATTGAGCAGTGAGTGGCCTGTGGATCGAGCTAAATGTTGTGTCTAACCTTGACTAGAGGGAATTAGGAACCCTCGGACTATGTGATTATGTAAAATCCATGTGAGTGGCGTATATGCGAGGTGAAGATTGCTTATACGTCGCCAAATTATCTGTTTTTCCTTGGTTTCTGTTTTCCTTTAATTGTTTCATTTCCTGTCTTAATTGTTATATGCTCTAAATTCTTCCATGCTTAATTGCTACGTGTTAATCAATATTTTCTCTTGATAGCTATGTTAGTCCTTCCCATAGGTCCCCTAATCCCCGCTATTTGCTTAAAATGACTTGTTGTGCCTTTAAAATTGTAAATTGCTGGATTGGTCTCGTTGTGTAGTATTATTTGAGTAGAGTTGATATTGATCAAAGTTTCCTTGGTTTGGTTCAGTTTGGTATTTATTTATCTTAAAGGCCTTGTGATTTAGACTGTAAATTGACTGTGCACATTGAGTGTTTGGTACTGATATGGTGGGATCGGGCTGCACGCCGCAGCCGGAGGAATAAGGGAGGATTGATAAGGAGGAATAAGGGTGAATATTTTTATACGATGGGATCAGGCTGCACGCCGCAGGAGGAGGAATAAGGGAGGATTGATAAGGAGGAATAATGGTGAATATATTTATATGGTGGGATCGGGTTGCACGCCGCAACATATATATTATTTGCTTTTATTGTATCTGTTATGGAGGAATAAAGGAGAATTTTGTGATTTATGGTGGGATCAGGTTGCGCGCCGCAACAAAACTATATGTTTCTATTTCCTGAACGGCATTTCTTTCCGGTATTTCCTTCATTATCTGATATAGTAAGGATTGGTAAATTCTGGACGACACTGATTCACTCTAGAGGCTGTGGTTGTTGATACCCAATTTTTCCCAAAATATTTTTTAAAATTGCATATGTACCTTCAAAATCATGCATTAACAATGATTGGCATTTTCCCATAATTTTCCTATATTTTGTCTATTTTATCTAGCATTTTATTTCCAATAAATAATTATAAAATCGCATCACAAATAATTTCAAAAGTATTTATTAATTTAATTTATTGTTTATGGCCCTATTTAAGCCAAATTATCTCATAATTAGCCAAAAATGCCATCTTTATGCTATAATTGCAATAACTTTGCAATTATAGCCCAAGTATATAATTTTATACTATTTTTTGACCGAAAATTAATCATTTGTATTTTTAAATACTAAATAAACTTTTTAAACTATTGTCTGTGCATGAAATTCATTTTTTATAATTAGTAGCTATTTTGCAAATTATTTTTAATTAATTTAAGTTGGGTATTTAACAAATAGTCACTCTTATTTTAATTCTAGCATAATTAAACCAGCCCCCAAACCCAATTATATTAGCCCAAAACCCCTTAAAAATACCAGCCCAGAAACCTTGAGCCCAATCTGATATGCCCAACCCAATACCCCATTTCAATCCTGATCGTTAATCACTCAGATCAACGGTCCAGATCTTCCTTACCTTAATTAAACTAAACGAAGACCCCCCCCCCCCCCAAACCCTTCTCATTTCTCTCACACACCCGTCGTCACTCCTCTCTTCTCTCTCAAATCCTCTCAACCAAACCCTAGCTCTCAAGCGTCGTCACCGGCATAAACTCCACCTTATGATGTTTCTATGCATTCTTCGGCCAGTCCTGACCTTCTACGCTCCATGGCTCCCTCACACACCATATTATTGCTACCCTAAGGTCCTCAAGAGAACCAGAGGTGGTTCAACTCACACCCATGGCCTTTTCATGCCATTCTCAGGCCACCCTTGGCTGTCCGAGTAAGATCCTTCCATCTCCGGCTAAACCTATGTTTTCTAAGTTTGATTCTCTCTACCTTTGGGTTATCTCTCTGAAACCCTAACTCATCTCTTGAATCTTCAACTCTGCAATAGATCTGATTATATTCTGAGTTATTTTATTATTTTCCTTAAAGATCTCTCCGATTTTTCAAAAATGCCTCTTCGTCTTCAAAGTTAGGGTTTCTTAACCCCTTTTCAAAATGGATTTTCCTTCTGATTTTCTGTATTATTCTATGTTTTTACTATTTTTAAACGCTTATTCATGTTTTTCCCCTTTTATCTGATTTATTATGTCAAAATCCTAAGTTTCTTGGTCTTAACCATGGGTTCTGAGTCTGTTCTTGCTTATTTGTTCATTTGACTGTTATTTATGAATTCGCTAAGAGTTTTTGTGATTTTACCTTATTAGGGTTTCTGACTCTTGCTTCTTCCGCTTATATTATATTTATTCTGTTAATTCCTCTAATAAGTTTTATCTTCTCTAGTTGAATCCCTGATTCGATGTGGTTCTTACTTTACTATGTTTCTGATTTTACTTCTTCTTGCCTATTATGTGTTATTCCGTTTGTTCATAGAAATTTTGTGTTAATTCTCCCTTTAATCAATACTGTTCCTATTTGAATCCCTAATTTTCTGTGATTAACACCTTTTACTGATTTCCTGTGATGATATCTTTTACTGATTTCAACCTCTAAAATATTCTCTTGCCTTATTTTATGGGAGATTATGTTGTCAATCGATTTTTAATTACTTTCCTTAATTAGATTTTCTGAACCTAGTCTCTACTACATGTCTTATACTTCTATGTGCTGAGATTGTTTCCTTATGTGTTATATTCCAGTCACATATGGTACATTTCCTTATTTATTACATGTCTATTACCGTTTGAAGTTAACTCCTTAATTGAAGAGAGTCCTTACATTGATTTTACGCTGATTGATTCTGATTCCTCAATGTTCATGACTTTATTTTTACCTTATTCTCTACCTAGTTTCAAACTATATACACATTGCTCTTTCATTCACTCAAGACACGAGCACATTGGTTCAAAAGCTCTCTCTCTCTCTCTCTCTCTCTCTCATACACACACTCAAAGCTTTCTGCTTTTTTTCGGTGTTACTTACTATTATCCTGAGTTAGCCTGCTGCAAGCCAAGGCTAACTATTGTGCTCACCTGTCCCTTCACTTTTGTGTTTACTTTCTTCTTTACCGGTATGTTCTGATTTCAATTCAAGTCCCAAACCAATATGCTTCTTTTACTACTTCAGTTTATGATGTTTCTAATATGTTTCTATCTGTGGTTTTGTTGTTCAACCTGCAACTAATATGTCTACTTTACTGCTTTATCAACATGCGTTTGAATATGTCCAACCCCTTAGGATCAGCCTGCTTATGAACCCCTTTTGTAGTATACCTCAATGTGACTCTGCCTTACTTATGTTTTCCATGATGTCTATCATGAACCTTTTGTGCAATGCAGTTAGCTATCCTAAGTTGTCTGATCCTGTCTTGATTTTGAGATTCATGATATGCTGATTCACTAAACCCCTATAAGAATTTTCATGCTCCTGTAACTGTGTGTGCACTACATGTGCTCTATGTGTCCCCAATCCCCATCATCCTTGTGTGTAGGTTTGTTCTTCCTGTTTTGGTTCTGTATTCTTTAACTATTGCTGAGTTTGGTTTTCGCTCTATGTTTGACCTGTTGTTGTTTAATTATATAACTCTCTCTTTTCAAAAGTTGTTTTACTGAATGACTCCCTCTTTTATTTCACAAAATTGTTTCAAGCAAGTCTCTTTTAACACTGTTTTCTTACTAAAACCTTTTCAAAACTATATCAAGCACTCTCACTCTATTCTTAGGTCCTTAAGTTCTGCTCCTCCAGTGTATGACTGCCTTGGGATTCATGTGAGATCCCTCTGAACTCTGATGCACTGGGGCTGCACTTCCACACTGCACTTACTCAATTATGGTTGTGATATCTGGGTGTGAGCACTGCCGGGATCCCTTGAGGTCCTTAGAGAACTCTGACCCACCCGAATATGAGAAAGGCTATAAAAAATTTAGGCGTTTGAGGTTCTGAGAATCTGGGCCTGTTTTCAGGCTCCCTATAGTGTAACTTCTTATTTTTCTTTATCTATTTGTGTAATTCATTCACATTGGTTTGTAATAATTGTTGTAAACGAATATTGGGGATTGATAGTGAAAAGGGGAGAGTAGTTATGTATGTTATCAGCATTAATGGGTAGAAATCATGCCTTAGGTTTACATTTCCCATGTGCGTAGTAGAATTCATGTTTAGGACAAACACATGCAAAACATATCATACATTAGATATCATGCTCTTAAGTTTCATGTATACTGTTTCAGCATCACATTATTTTATCACTTAGAAATCATGCTTCAGGGCTAAATAATAGCACTAACACGAACTGTTGTTCCTGCACATTTTTGAAGTCATGCTTAACAATGTTGTAATCTTTTTCTGCATCCTGCTCTGCATATCCTGAGATCATGCTATGCATTTAGAAATCTTGCTTTAGGAACTCGGCATATAAAGCATTTTGCATTTTATATGCGCATTAGATACCATGTTTTAGGACCTCACTAAGTCACACCTAGATAAGCTACTGATGCATGAAAAAGGACATAATACAGTCTCACATATGATTATCCTGTGTTAGTAAAACTGATAATAACCCCTGTGTCTTTGCAAAACTTAGAATAACATGCTTTAGGTAAAACAACTTCTAATCTATTTTAAATAATTCTGGTAACTATTTTGCATCCCCCCACACCTAGGCAAGCCTTAGGTAACCAACTTTATAAAACTGGAAGACTGTTGCTTTTATGTTTAGTGCCTAATGGTTAACAGGCTTAAAATCAGTAGGCAGACTGATTAAGGCCCCTGCTTCTGGTTTTATAAAATTAATCTGCATATCTCTTGTATTCTGATACTCACCTAGACATCATGTTTTAGGATCCTGCTTAATAATACTACCCTTGTTTGTGTTTGAGACATGTTTTTTACATGCAATATTTGTGGAGGTAAACCTGAGCCTCCTAATTGCTTCTTTCATATTTTATCTGTTCAAGTCCTATCTGTCCTTGCCTTCCGCGTAGTATTTTCTCCTTTTAAACCTTAGGGGTCTGTCTAGAACTGCCTATAGGTAGAGGTCCTAAATTCCTCCAGGGCCATTAAGAAGGGACGGGTAACAGCACGCATAGAGATCTTTAAACAACACTCGCTTTAATAACCGCTAAGGGGTGGGAAAGGGTAGATATGGGTATGATAGTCGGTGCGCTAATGCAACGTGTAGCCCCTCTTCTGAGGAGTGATTACCGGACATTTTCATGATGTGATCCTATAGGATAAACAACCTAGGACCCCCTATCCTTTATATGTGTGTGTTTAGATCATAACTCTTTCAAGACCTTATATGTGTGCTTAGACCCTAAATATTTTAAAACTTTATCACATATGTGTGCAGTCTACTGCGAATCTTCTCAAAAATCTTTATTTGTTTGCCTATGTGTTTTTTTGCTTATGTGCTACTTGTTTTAAAGTTCACGAAGTTTGTTTGGCCGGGAACCACAATTGTGGACTTCAACGGGTGCCTAACACCTTCCCCTTGAAGTAATTTCAAGCCCTTACCCTATCTATAGTTATCCAATATGTGTTTGTAAACGACCCTTAGTAGGTGCCCTAACGCACCTTAATTTATTAGGTGGCGACTCTTTCCTTACATACCCCTTTTCCCAAAAGGAACGAGTTGTCCCAATAATATCAAAACCCTAACTGATACGAAAGGAGAGGAAAAAGGGGGGGAGGCGACAACGGTTATCGATTTCAGTTGGCTGTGTGGTTTTGTTCTGTATTTTCTATTATTCTGTCATTTATATACTACGAATAGATTTTTGTATAGATGCCTCACCTTTGCCGCGTCACTACCTCGTCGAGGTTAGGCTCGGCACTTACCAGTACATGGGGTCGGTTGTGCCGATACTACACTCTGCACATTGTGCAGATTTTGAAGACGGTCCCAGTAGCAGTCATTAGTGAGCTCGGATCCGATACTTGCGAAGACTTGAGGTACGATTGTTTAGCGCCCGCAGCACCTAGAGTCCCCATCCTCTTTTCTTTTAGTTGTATAACTTCATTCAGACAACTTTATATTTATTTCATACCTTTATGTGTATTATTTTAGAATCTCGTGAACTCGTGACACCATATTTAAGGAATTGTAATAGATGATTGGTTGTTTAATTTCCGCATTTGTACTTAGAATATACCTGTTATTTTGGCTAATTATCAATGTTACTGTTTAAACTTCTAAAAGATGTAAAAATGTTCTAACGCGCCATCACGATCCTAACGGTGGGAATTCTGGGTCGTGACATACGCCCAGGTCTCATATTTCATTACGGACCCACCAGGATCGTCAAAAGCGGGTCCATGTCCGTTTACTCAAAACGTTGACCGAAGTCAACTAAAATCATATTTTAAGGCCAAAATTATTATTTAATCAACATTCAACGTAAAAGCGTTCTGATAACACGCCCGAACTGCGCACGCAAAATCGAAGACGGTAAAAAATGAGATTTTTAAGGCTAAAGAGCGCAAAATCAAGTTTTAAAACACAAGATGACCTTTTGGGTCATCACAAAGTGACATAAATTTTAAGTTGAATTATTAACTGATGACTGAGAATTTCTATGAGACGTTTTTTTTCTTAATTGAGTTAGTTATATGTACAATTTCAATATTAATGACTATTGGTAGGAACTTATACTTTTATTTCATAGATCAAATACTCATTGAGATAGGATACACGCGCAATGCGTGTATCCTAAATGATTTTTTTATTATATTAAACGTAAAATTCTTATTGGATAAAAATTATAATTACAATTAAATATTTAAAATTTGGGATGAGCTATTATTAAGATTTGAATGTAACATTTTGAGCATTTTCACTTTGCTCGGTTGTTTGAGGGCATGATTAGCCCCGCATGATGTATTATGACTTATGTGAATTGTCGATTTTGATTTTCAGGTTATTCGGAATTGATATGGAGGAATGATTCACAGCTAGAAGCTTTAAATCTGAAAGGTTTGACCAAGTTTTGACTATTGAGTAATTGATCTTGGATTTGATTTTTATGATTCGGTTAGCTATTTTAGGTGATTTTGGACTTAGGAGCGTGATCACGCTCAACTATGTCTAATAAAATACTAAACGGGCGTTGCAAATATAATCTGGGGTATTATGCCCAGAGTCGATCCCACCAGGAATTTACGTATCAATCAAGTCTTTAGAATACGCAACTTTTACTCAATCAATTATCTCAAGACTTTTTAGTATAAATTGGTGATGTTTAAATAATTCTACTGACAATAATAATAACTAACAATTACTAACAATGTGTTGTAAATAATTATGATAAAGGTCTAAGGCTATGGTTTCCCCCGTTGGTGAACCTCCTTCTTGGATACTTCTTATNATCTATACTATGAGAGTGGTGTTGTTCAAACTATTACCTAAATATGCACTCTCTCTCAAGTAGATACATAATAAATAGGAACAGCTAATTGAGGGCCCTTCAATCAACTACAACAAGAACGTAGTTGAACAAATACAGATTAATCAACCAATCAAAACTATATTAATATCACATTAAATTTATCCCCCAACGGGTTCCACCAAAACCCTAGGTTGAGAAAATTAGCTACTCATATTCATAAGAATTAATTCTAAAATAACTTGCATAATTGAACTACAAAATAATAAGTAAAAGGTATGAAAATCAATGTTTGCTTCATTGAGTAGTAATCCACACGTTGTTCTTCACTTCAATGGCTTCCTTCTCTTTCGAATCCCTTCAAGTTGTGTTTTGGGGTCTATTTATATGTTTTTGAAAAACCCTAAATGTGTAGGGGACTTCTATTCCAACCGGGAAACACTTAAACTCTTCAAAAACCCGAATTTAGCCGGAACAGGGGCCTGGCGTTTGGGCCCTGGCGCCTGGCTAACGCCAGGCTAAGGCAGGCGTTTCAGCTCTAACGCCTGGCTAACGCCACGCAGGGTCAGGCTTTTCAGCTTTGGCGCCCGGTTATAGCCCGGTGCACTCCTCCTCGCCTCTTGAGCGTATTTTCGATGTATTTGCATCCATTTAGCTCGGTTTCCATCTCCAATTCACCTACACATGAA
>ML334640.1:0-41892 GCA_005239505.1 Nicotiana paniculata
ATATATATATATATATATATATATATATATATATATATATATATATATATATGGAGTCACAACCCACAGACTACTATGATTTATCTACAAGTATTTGGCTGAAGGAAAAATACAACTGTCTATGAGTCAAAGTAAAACAGTAAATGAACAGATGGGAGGGGACTCCAGGGAATACGGATGTCGGCAAATCTACCTTGGGTCTCCTAAGTAAAGAAGTCAACAGCAAATCTCAGAATCAGCTCGGACCGGCACCTGGATCTGCACAGAAAGTGCAGAGTGCAGCATCAGTACAACCGACCCCATGTACTGGTAAGTGTCGAGCATAACCTCGGCAAAGTAGTGACGAGGCTAGGACAAGACACCCACAAATAACCTATGCAGTGTTATTATAAATATAGCAACAACAATAAAAAAATAAAGCAGGAAATAATGGGAAGGGGACATGCTGAAGGGTTCACAATATAATGAATAAGAAACAGGGATAAGACAGAATAAATCAATATGCCTTAAACGAAATAAGCAAGTAAAAATAGTAAAAGGAAATTTCACGTCATAACCCTTCGTGCTTTTACTCCCAATCTCACCATATGAATAATAAAATGGTACGGCATCACCCTTCGTGCATTAACTCTCTCATAATATAACATGGCATCACCCTTCGTGCATTATCACTCACAAGACATGGCACGTCATCACCCTTCGTACATTATCACTCACAAGATATGACACGACATCACCCTTCGTGTATTAACACTCAGTGACAAACATTGCACGACATCACCCTTCGTGCTTTACTCTCTTCCTCACCAAAACAAAGTTCAATAACAACGGAGAGACAGAGATATCATAAATCATTCTTACTTCAATATTCAAAGCCACAATACCAATATCAACCTTGTGTCAATACCCAACAATTTCCAATTTCAGTAAAAACAAGATGAGAGTAGCCCAACATAACAATTAGCTAAGCTAAGAATGAACAAATTGATTAAAGGCTACAATATCTACAAGAATAGTATTCACTCGCATGCTATGACTCGACATCAACACATAGGTGCTCGTCACCTCACCTATATCTCGAACTCAACAACCAAACATGCAGCAGGTAGTCAATTAATACCTAATCCCTCAAGCTAAAGTTAGACACGAAACTTAACTCGATCTGCAGGCCACTTACTGCTCAAGTACCACTTTTCCTCTATAATTCACCTCAAACCCACTTGTATCTAGTCATCATTTTCTTAATAACATCAATTATCACTAAAGAAATCAATCTCAATACACAATTATAGGTTTCCCAAATTTTTCCGCAAAAAGTCAAAAACCAACCAAGGGCCCGCTTGGTCCAAACTCAAGGTTCAGACCAAAATCCGTTCACCCATTCACCCCCGAGCCCGAATATGTAATTAGTTTCAAAATCCGACCCCAAATTGAGGTCCAATTTCCAATTTCCCAACAATCCCTAATTCTACCCAAACCCCCAATTTCTACCATTAATTTCATAGATTTTAGGTTGAACTCTTGTAAAATGAAGTGAAAGATTGAAAGAAACGAGTTAAGAATCACTTACCTATGATTGGGGGAAGAAAAGGTTTTTGAAAAATCGCCCCTAGGTCTTCTATCTTTTGAAAATATGGAGAAATGGCTTGAGTCCCAAATTAATGAACTCACTGCCTAGCGACCTTCGCACCTGCGGTTCTTTAGTCACACTTGCGGATCGCATGTGCAGACCTGATGCTCGCTTCTGCGAAAAAGGGCTAGGTCGACTGGGGCCGCACCTGCGGACAAGGTTCCGCTTATGCGGTCCCGCTCTTGCGGAGAACGTCCGCATCTGCAGAAGATGACATCCTAGGCTTAGGTCGCACCTGCGGGGCTATTGCACGCACCTGCTACCAAAGGCTCGCAGGTGCGGGCACACCAGATCTGGTGCACCAGCAGCCCTGTTGAGGTTTGAACTCAACTTGCGCATCGCCCAAATGGCACCCGAGCCCTCGGGGCTCCAAAGCAAACATGCACACAAGTTTAAAAACATCATACATACTTGATCGTGCGATCAAATCACCAAAATAACACCTAGAACTACGAATTTAACACCAAAACATATGAAATTCTCAAGAACAGTTCAAAATTTCTATTTTCTTGACCAAAGGTCCGAATCAAGTCAAATCAGTTCCATTTCTCACCAAATTTCACATATAAGGTATAAATATCATAACGGACATGTATCGGGATCCGGCACCAAAAATGCGGACCCGATACCAACAAGATCAAACATTATGAAATTCTTTAAAATCATTAATTTTCAGTCTTCCAATTTTAGTCAAAAATTCATTTATCGAGCTAGGGATCTCAGAATTCGATTCCGGGCATACGCCCAGAATCCAAATTTTACTACGGGCCCACCGGGACTGTCAAAACACGGGTCCAATTTTGTTTACCCAAAACGTTGACTGAAGTCAATAAAAATCATTTTAAGGCCAAAAACCATTATTTCTTCAATTTTCCACATAAAAGCTTCACGGAAACTCACCCGGATTGCGCACGCAAATCAAGGAGGGTAAAAGTGAGTTTTTAAAGCTAAAGAGAGCAGAATAGAGTTCCAAAATGCAAGATGACCCTTTGGGTCATCACAAATAAGTAGAAAATAAGAAAATAATCAAACAATTCATATTCCCTCAATCAAGGTTAACCACGACACTTACCTCGCTCCAACATCCCAAACTCGAAGCTCAACCACGGCTTTTCCTTTTACACAAGCCTCCGAACCATTAGAAACTAGAAAATTACCAACCAAACAATTCAATTTAAGCGTTAGGAACTACCCACGATTGTAAATGATTCAATTTAGGCCATTTTTGAAAAATTCAACACCCGGCCCTAGAGGTGGGGCATAAAATTTAAAAAATCGAATTTCGAACCGGACCGAATTAATTCGGTATTTTGATTTCAGTTTTTTTGGTATTTCGTTCTAATTCGGTATTATATTTTCAGTATTTCGGTATTTCGATACGGTTCTCGGTATTAGGATCTTGAAATTTTGGTATACCGAAATACCGAATTATCAAATTTTTAAAGACTTTTTATTTTTTAAGTTAGACCTATAGTTAGCCACTACACAGCCCAACGCCCCAGCCCAATAATTTTTAATATAATTCCCAGCCGACTCCAGCGCCCCAGCCCAAGCTGATCCACAGTTTGTTTCTGAAAGTTTTGAAGTAGTTGAGAAACCATTGAATAAGAAAGTTGAAGATGAGTCTGAGGAGTTCTTGGAAAGTTTATCCAGTATAGCTCAATCTGTCAAGATTTATAAATTTGAAGAGATCAAAACTGCCACAGGAAACTTCAGTCCTACATGTATGATTAAAGGATATGTTTATCGGGGCATGATCAATGGTGATTTTGCTGCTATAAAGAAAATGAGTGGTGATGTATCCAAGGAAATTAATTTGTTGAGAAAAATCAATCATTTTAATCTTATTATCCTCGCAGGAATTTGTTTTCAAGATGGCCACTGGTATCTTGTTTATGAATATGCTGCTAATGGCCCATTAAGTGATTGGATATGCCGCTAGAATGGTGATCAGAAGTCTCTTAATTAGACACAAAGAGTACAGATTTCACTTGATGTGGCCACAAGGCTTAACTATTTTCATAGCTACACATCCCCTCCTCATGTTCAAAGGATCTAAACGGTAGTAATATTCTTCTGGATGGTGATTTAAGAGCCAAAATTCTCCGTTCTTGGCAGTTGGCAGTGTGTAATGGCAGTGTGTAAAGACTTAAACTTGCTATCAATATTCTTCTTTTTTCTATTTGAAAACACCATATTTAATATGGTATTTTCAAATAGAAAAAAGAAGAATATATATAGCAAGTTTAAGAAGAATGTTTGTTTGTCAATTTTGTTGTTGCCACTTTCCAGTTTGGTGCTACAGTATCGAACCTAAATAAGTTTATTTATTTAGAGATTATTAAACCGAAACTGTACCGAACCAAAATAAAAAATACCGAACCGTACCGAAATAATTTGGTACGGTATTTGGTATACACAATAGATAAACCGAATATCAAAATACCGAACAGAAATTCTTAAATACCGAATCCCACCCCTACCCGGCCCCTCTTGGTCCAAATCTGATATTTGGATCAAAACCCGACTATCCATTCACCTCCGAGCACGGTTATATGATTTATTTTGGAATCCGATCTCAATTTGAGGTCTAAATCCCCAAATTACTAAATCCCTAATTTCTACCCAAAACCCCCAATTCTCCCACGAAAATTTTAGATTTTAGGTTGAATCTTAGGAAAAAAGTAGTATAATATTGAAAGAAATTAGTTTAATATCACTTACCAATGATTTGGGGAAGAAAAGTTCTTTGAAAAATTTCATCTTGTGTTTCTAGGTTTGAAAATTTGAAGAATGAATCAAAAATCCCGTCCATACTCATTTTGATCAGTTGCAGGTGTCGCATTTGTGACCTGGGGTTCGCAAATGCGAGCCCCGCAAATGCGAAGAACCTATCGCAAATGCGAAGATTTTACATTCTTTCCATCTTCGCAACTGCAAAAAAATCTTGCAAATGCGAGCCTGGCTAATTCCGCAATTGCGACCATGTGATCGCATTTGCGATCACTGGCTTCCCCCGTCCCTCTTCGAAAATGTGAAGGAATGTTCGCAAATGCAAAAATAATGAGGCCCAGCCATTCTTCACAAATGTGGAACCTGCGGAGGTCGCAAATGCGATACCTGATCTCGCATTTGCGAGATCAGAGGCCTACATCAGAATCTGAAACACAAGCAATGCTCTAAGTCCAATTTTCGCTCTGTAGCCTATTTGAAACTCACCCGAGCCCTCGGGGCTCAAAACCAAACATGTACACAAGTCTAAAAACATCATACAAACTTGCTCGCGCGATCAAATCTCCAAAATAACACCTAGAACTATGAATTAAACACCAAATCAAATGAGATTTTCAAGGAAACTTTAAAATTTCTATTTTCACAACCGGATGTCTGAATCACATCAACTGTTTTTCATCAACTGGACCTATACCGGATTCCGGAACAAAAATATGGACCCGTTATCTAAAAACCCAAACTCTGGTCAAACATTTCTTCATTAAGCGTTTAACTTCCAAATTTCGACAAAGTCATATATCTCGGGCTAGGACTTCCTAATTCGATTTCGGGCATATGCCCAAGTCCTAAATGTAAAGACCTGTAAAATATTTCAAGTCTAAAAACAATGCCCGAATGGGTCTCCATGTGGTTATAACTGTAAAAAATTCTTAAAACTACCCTTGTGGAGTAAAAAGTACCCCGGGACTTAAAAGATAAAATTTTCTAGAGTTGCACAGATCTGCGGTCCACTATGCGATCGCAGATCAGGTATGCGGATCGCATAGTGGTCGCATACCTAGACAGCCTGCTGTCAATTTGAGAACAGCTATGTGGCCCAAGATGCGATCGCACTTTGGGAATGCAGACTGCATAGCTGTCGCATCCTTGCGCCTCCATTTTTGCGAATGAGGTTATGTGATCGCATAACAGGTATACGGACCACATAGTGGTTGCATACCTGGGTAGTCCGGTTCCTATTTTGGCCCATTTGAGGGCCATTTATGCGACAGGAATGCGGACCGCATAGCAGGAGTGCGATCGCATTCCTAACCATATTTCCTGCTTCGGGGCTCCTAATTTCTAATTTTTATACCCGACCCCAGCTTAATAAAACACTTACCCCCTTTCATTTTAACGGGTATCTGAACAAAATAGAGAGAAGGGAGAGTGATTTTAGTGAGAGAAAGTCTTCTTCTTCATCAAATTGGTCCATCATCTCTACTCAGGCCCGGAAACTATCGAGTAATCTTCATCTTCTTCACCATAAGAGGTAAGTCCCCACCCTATTTCCATTCAATTCTCAGGTTTTGGTTAAAAATGGAACACACATGAGTTGGTTCTTGAAGATAAAAGCTAAGACTTGCATGCATGTTCATGATTTGTCCTAATCTAGGAAAGGGGTGTAAGTTAGAGTAACCTTCCACTAAAAAGGGGATTAATTAATCAAAGGAATCACATAGTGTTTGATAAAATGCCCAAATGAGTTCATGAGTTCATGATTTCTAATTCTAAGTCTAAACATGGCATCTTGTAAATTAGATTGGAGGCAATAGAAGGTCCGGTGGGTTGAGAATAGATATTAAAGGGGGATTTCGACTCGAGGTATGTATAGCTAACTTTAATCTTTGTACAGTCACCTTGTTGGTGTCCGAGCATTTGGTATGAGTTTCTTGCTTGAGCATATGTGACTTGATTGTTCTAATGTGTTGACACGTAAGATTCTATTCTCTGATTGTCCTAGTTGAGTGCTATGCCACCATGCTATATGAGATTGTGAAAAGGGTGATTCCTTGTGCTTACTCTATTATGTGCAAAGCTCGTTAACTGTTGAATACATCGGTATGCAAGGATGTACTACCAAACGAAAGAAATGATAACAAATCCAATTGTTGAATGTATCTAAGTGTTAAATGTTGTGTAGTAAATAATGGAAAGGAAACGTGGATAAACTAATGGAGCTATATGTTGATGGCATACGGTATATGACTCACTGTTTGATAAGATTTATGTGGCCTTGATTTCATATGGTTACTTGGTTGTTACGAATGAATATCCTTGATGATGAGAATCTTTGTGATTGAATTGTTGGTTGATGTTGCTATCAGTTACATTTTTGAATGTATCAAAGTGCTAAAGGTTGTGTAGCAAATGATGAAAGTAAATATGGACTGATTTTATTGAGTTAAATGATTGTGGCAACACCATATATGAATTACTTATTGGTAAGGATCATTGTGCCTTGATTTCACATAGTTATTGGTTGATATGAACTTATGTTCTTCATGATGAAGATCCTTGTGATTTAATTGTTGGTGGTTGTTGCTGTGAAATGTGATTGTACGGTGGGATCGGGTTGCGCCCCGCAACACGAAGTAATAAAGGTAGAGAGGTAATAAGGGTGAAATGTGATTGTATGGTGGGATCAGGTTGCGCGCCACAACACGAAGTAATAAGGGTGGAGAGGCAATAATGGTGAGCTGTGATTGTACGGTGGGATTGGGTTGCGCGCCGCAACAAATGAAAAATTGAAATGAGTAACTGTGAAACCTTCATTTGTGATTTTCTGTATTTCGGTGTGGTATTTGTTTGGTTTCCCTGACTGTCCTCTATTTGTGTACTGTTTGATTCTACCTAGAATGAAGCTTGTTCATACATACTAGTACTATTCAATAGTACTAACATCCCTTTATCCGGGAGCGCTACATCTTTTACATGGATGTAGGTGGTTCTATAGCAGGTAGTTCCGACAGCCGATAGTGGTGCTTCCTCTTTATCCTTTTAGCAGTTCTGGTGAGCCCATTTCCTCTCGGGGCCGTGCGTAGTCTATATCATCTTCTTTTGTATATGTTGTGTCTTTAAAGGTATAGTTGGGGCCTTGTCGCCGGCGAATCTATGTAAACTCCTAGTATTATTAGAGGCTCCGTAGACACTATGTGGTTGTATATATATTTTTTGGGCAGTAGTTGTATTTGCTCGTAATCGTGGACTGAATCAGAAATGTTACATGTAGCTTGTATCTTTTGGGATTATCAACTGCTAAAATGTTAAAAGGAGAAATGAACTTAAGTTGTAAGTCCATGCTTGATTTAATTTGCTATTTCATATGGAATATTGTATGTCATAAACACAGGGTAACGCATTGGGCAGGAAAGGCAATCCAGGTCCGCTTGACCGGGATCATCCGGTTAGGCACCGGTCTCGTCCCTCGGTTTCGGGGCGTTACATCAAATCATAGTACGGACCCACCGGGATTGTCAACATACGAATTGGGGTCCGTTTACTAAAAATATTGACCAAAGTCAACTCAAATGAAGTTTTAGACAAAAATTCGTAAGTCAACTCAAATGCTTGCAACCTGCCTATTTAATAAGAAGCTGCTGCAAATAATTTCATTGAGTTGCTTGCAACCTGCCTGCATCAGCTGCTTGTAGAAACTTCAATAGAGTACCAAACGGATAATCTTCTTCATAAAAATTATCTATAACAGAGTAATAAATGGACATCTACAATATAATTATTTTCATAACAGATCTTGACTAGTATTGGCTAAAGTAAAACTAGGAAAACAATAAGAAAAACGTAAAGGAAATTTGGAAATGCCGAAAGTATTAAGGAATGATTGAAAATAGAACTGAATTGGATATTGGAATGATTGTTGCGTGTTGATTGGGTAATGTCCATTGCTGTGCAAGGTAGTGTTGTTTATATAAGAGAATTTAATCGTGGAAAGGCTCAAAATCACTATCTGAATATGCTCCAAATTGTGTATAAAAGTGAAAATGACATTATATGGCCACCCTTATGCTACCAAATGTAAATAATTTTCGGCACTGGCTAAAAAATTATTATACCCCTAAAACTTAGGTACGATCTAGTTGAGATGGGCTAGTGCACACTGTATTTCGCTTACCATCATGAGCTGATGTAGGGCGTTAGTTATGGTTCATTTGAGTAGTTTTGGCTTGAATCAAGTATGTGTTAAAAACTCATTAAATAAGTATGCAAAACCAATTTCGGCCCCAGTAAATCAAATAATTTATCGTAGAATATCGATTTCGAACACGTAAAATTTAAATCTTGAATCCACCTTTATTGGCAGTGCTCAACTGACATCACTTGCTCACGAGTAGTTACTTGAGTGGGTCCTCCTAGTGGTAAAAATCTTGTAAGAGTCATTGAGATGTGGTAACTTCTTTGCTCACTCTCAAAGTGTTCTTTGTGTTGGGATTGGAGGTTAATAAATAGGAAATGGAGGGAAGAAATGTGAGGAAAAAGTGAGTTATTCCCTTATGCTTTGGAAAAGAGAAATTGTCCCTAATTAGTAGTGGAAGGAAAAGGGAATGTTCTTATATTAAGAAAGTCACTTCCCTTGGTGTTAAAAGGGTTGGAAAGAAGGTAAGCCTCGCGCCGTCGTCGTCGCTTGCTCGCTCGCTAGGCTAGGCTAGGCTTCGGTCAAAGATTGATTGATTAATTTTTGGACAAATTTTTCTTTAATTTTTTAATTAATTATCAAAAGTCAACCCGAAATAACCCAGGATTCGCATGCCGCGAATAATTTTAAATATTTCCACCTGTTCTAACAGCCATGGTTGTTTCTAAAAGGTTGTAACTTTTCAAAAACACTGTCAGAAAATGGCTATAAATTCGCTTTGATCCAGAATTTTTTCTTATGAAAATTTCTGAACTCTAAACTTCTTCTTCTTCTTCTTCTTCTTCTTCTTCTTCTTTTTCTTCTTCTTCTTCTGCACAAATAAAATCCAGTGTGATTTACAACTATTGAGTGGGTCGCAGTTCACCAACGTTTTACGTACGGATACTCTGGTGAGTCAAATCGTTATATCCTGGGAGGATAATATTCCAACACTTCGGGTACTTGAGGAAAATAATTTTCTTAAAGACACATTGTGTATTCAATGTGCTTGATTTCATTCCAAATATATTTTAAGATTATGCTTTCTGATTATTTCCAGTTTCTGCTTTACTTCTTTTTTTCTATGTTTCTGTTTTGCTTACAAGAAATAATATAATAGATAATACATATCATTAACAATCTTAAGGAAATTATTTTTATACGTTAATCTGTATTCTGATTCTGGAGATTAAAACCTTTGTGATCTTTTACTCCTTGTGATTTTTTCTATTTCTGATTTGAAGATATAAAAACTTTATCAGAGTATTATAGTTCATAAGTCAGAAACAATTGGAAGAACATAAAAACTACATTATTTTCTTGTGAAACAATATATAACATTTTTTGTTTTGTTTAGTAGAAGGTACTGTTTATTATTAATTACAGTAATATTTACTGTTTTATATTTCTGTCATTAACTAAACTATTGTGTTGTTGTTTGCCAACTATTATCAGTGAAAAATGGCAATTGAAACTGGAACTCTTTCTGTAACTGTTGCAGCAATGACAATATCCTCGTCAAGCTGAACGGATGTGCCACCGGCCGAAAACCCAGAGAAATTTCTGGAGTCAACTTCAAAGGATGGCAAAAAAGGGTGTTCATTTGGCTCACCACACTTGGTATGCAGAAATTCACCAATGAAGACCCTTCAGTGCCTGCCACCGAAATGCCAAATAATGAAAATTTTATAATTGTTGAGGCGTGGAGATATGCAGATTTTCTTTGCAAATGCTATATCCTAAGTTCTTTGGAGGATGATTTGCACAATGTCTACAGTGCTATGAATACTTTAAAATAATTGCGAGATGCACTTGAGACGAAGTATAAGACTAAAGATGCGTCTGAAAAATTTGTGGTTGCCAAGTTTCTAGACTATAAATTGATAGACAACAAAACTGTTGGAACCCAAGTTCAAGAGCGTCAACTTAGTTTTCATAACCTTATTGCTGAAGGTATGGTAGTGAATGAAGCATTTAAAGTGGTTGCAATGATTAAAAAGTTGCTTCCTTCGTGAAGAGATTTCAAAAATTATCTAAAGCACAAGCGCAAGAAAATAAAGTTTGACGATCTTGTGATTCGTCTCAAGATTGAAGAAGATAACAAAACAACGAAATAGAAGTCGCGTGGAAATTCAACGATTATGAGAGCGAATATCGTTGAAGAGGCTGCTCCAAAAAATAAGAAAAAGGAAGAGGTCTTCTGGGCAGACTAAGGAGCAGAACAAGAAAAAATTCAAGGGTAATATAATTGTGAAAAAGCTGATTACAAAGCCCCTGATTGTCCTCTGGAGCCTTAACACCTTGTAAGTCTGTTGAAAGGAATTCAAATCCTTTAGACTTAATTCATACTGAAATTTGTGATACGAAGTCAACACCATCTCATGATGGGAAAGAGTATTTTATAATTTTTATTAACGATTGTACTCAATTAATATTTACATACTAGTTCCTAGGAGACTAGTATATAAGGGAGGTCATTCATTTGTAATTCACCAAGCACACAATTCAAGTTCTCTCTAATACAAAGCTTCTTTTAACAACTCTTGTATTCTTTCTACCAATCTATTAGTAATCTTGAGTGTAGTAAGGCTAACTTGGCATAGCAAAAACGTGAGCAAGTTATGAAAAATTGTGAGCGAGTTGTCAAATACCGCATGTATACTTAGTTAACGACTAAGGACGTGACACGTGGCTGCATTTTCATCTAGACATACAAAAATTACTAGACATTCTGCAATTGGTTTTTCCATCTTGAACAAGCACACGCATCTTCCTACGGCAGATCATTGCCACGACGCCAATTTAGCCATATCTTCAAAGCACTTGATTTTCAATCCAGTATCAACTCTGCGATTAAACATGAACCAAAACTATCACTTATTCCATCAGTTGGTTTTGCACTCATGAGTAGAGATGGATCTATAATTTTAATTTTATGAGTTCAAGATTTCGGCTTTAACCACGGAATCCATCACCTTATTTGAGTTATGGTTTAATAACCCAATATTTTCAGTAATTTTAATATGACATCTATCTACTCGAGAAATTTCTTGCTACATACTCTTCCTGTAATATGCCATACATGTTTATCTCATGGCACTGAATGTTCAAGCTTGAATGATGACTCTGGTTTCTAATGTTGCATAAATAGACATTTTGAAGAAGTCATTAACCAAGTGTGGTTGTAAAACTACTATAGAGTTTAAACATTGTAATTTTTTCTTTGACGAGCGCTACAATCGGTAACAAGTACTATCTTTGCTTTACATCTATACCCCAAGATATAACAAGCTCTTTTAGTTGAAAATTAGAGCAGAAATAACATTAATTGGTAAGGTAAAACCCAACAGAGAAGCAGAAGGAAAAAAATTATTTCACCATTGCAAAGATACAAAACAATTCAACGGGAAAAACCAACACATACATCATCTCGAGGATTTCATTACATAGTCATATTATCTCGATTTATTTACGGAGAACATTCTTTAAATGGCAACATTTAGTGGTTTGACGTACGTTTTGTAAAACGCAAGTAATTTTTCTCTAGGCGGCAGATTTTCCTTGATAAAGCTAATGCTTATCACATTTTCAGCCCAGGCACATATATTTGGAAATTCTTCTTTCGTCAATATGTCCACTTTCAATGCTTCTTGAATGACTCCAAGCCAATAAGTTATCAGAATAGAAACAATCTCAATAAATCCAACTTTGTTTACTCCAAAAAAGTTCTTATCTTTGATAATTTCATTCTCTAGAAGTTTAAGGAGTTCATGAAGTTCTCTCCTGGCTTTCTCCCTTATTTCATTGTTGCTTTCATAACAAAGTTTCATCATCTCTGGCAAACACTGAGTTTGGACAATAAAACTTGTTATTACATGAAAATGTTGATTTTGAAATAAAATATTTCAAGATCACCTGTGTTTGGCATGAGCAAAAATATTTTTATGGAAAATGTTTTTCAGAAATAAGTTATTTATGTTTCGCAGTCAAAAAATATTTTCCGGGAAAACATCTTCCACCAAGAAAATGACTTCCTTAATAGTCATAGGATTCCCTTCACAATTATGTCTTAACTTCGTTTCACCATTTTAATAAGGCGCAATAGCTTCCTGACCACTTAAGCTTGTAGGGCTTTTAAAAGTCGATATATGAACTGTAAACTTTCCCATTTGAACACACGAACTCATGATTCCTTTAACTAATAAAAATATTTGACTGTTGGTCATGCATACAAAGCGTGGTAGTTCTTGGGGTGAAGAATGGAGGCACCGGCCTCGAATGTCTCGCCGGAAATTGTCATCGTTGCCATGCGCCTTCCAACAACATCGTACCGCTCGAAGATTCTGATTGTGCCGATATCGAAGTTTGAATAGCTCCGCAGGAAGTGCGCCACGGAGGAGCCGCCGATTCCGATGCCGATAATGCAGATAGTCGGAGATGATTCCATGTAGATGAGTACAAGTGATAAAGCGACAACATTAATGACTGAGTGGAGATTCTTCATCATTTCGTTGCTTACTTGATATGTTATTAATTAATGGAACTTCTTTTAGCCTCTTTGTTTAAGCTTCTAAAATAACCTCAAAAATATTTTTAGTCAAGTTTGACTAATTAATGGTACAAAATGCCTACTCATTATCATATGTGTAACAAATTCATTGATTATTTGCTGACCGGACAGACACGTTTGTGTATGTGTAATATACACGTGTAGGTCAATGGTCATATGTGTTTATTAGTTAAAGAAATTATTAGTTAAAGGAATCATGAGTTCGAGTGTTCAAATAAAAAAATTTAAAGTTTATGTATCGACTTTTAAAAGCCCTACAAATTTAGGGGTAAGGAAGCATTACGCCTTTTAATAAATACATAGACATTATTATCAATCTTTGATACTTAATAATTTTTTCAGAAAAGAATTTTTAAGGAAAATGACTTATATCATACCAAAAACATTTGAAAACGTACCTTTACATCGATAAAGTTAGCCCAGAAACGTGCCATTGCTCTTTGATTGAGATCTTTTGGTAGGAGGGGGGTTTCATCTTTCCAAGTTTCATCAATATATTCAAGAATTACAAGAGACTCAGCAATTGGCTTCTCATTGTGCAAAATCAGTGGAATCTTTTTATGTACAGGATTGTACTTGAGAAGTGTAGGGCTCTTGTTTAACAGATCTTCTTCAATATACTCATATTGAATACCCTTGAGTTTAAGAGCAATCTCAATTCTTACACTAAAAGGACTTGCCCAACAACCTAACAATTTTATTTCTTCCATCTTTCACTTCTTAATTCCTCAAAATTCTTGGCTTACTTTGTGATACTGTCTTCTTTACTCTTGCCTTCTTATTCTACAGGATTTTGAATTAGTCTTATTTTCATCAAAGCCATATTTTAGGTGTCTCGAAAGACGACTTGTGTGCTTATTTCACACACTTCACCAACTCTGATGGCTTTCTTTCTTTTTTCTTCTTTTTGATGTTAAATAATTACAGTCAAGTTTGAATGTTTCTTTACGAGTTATTTGGTAGGCCGTAAAAGAATAACACTGCATATGATGTATGGTAATACTGGGAGTAATAATGATTAAATTAATTATGATGAGATTATTTTTTATTAAACTGTTTAGTTTGGTGTATTAAAGATTTTGAAAGGACAGTTCTTATTCATATATTAGAAATTATAATATTACCAATCTCATGATTTGATATGTATAAGAATAATACTGAATATGGTGTATAACTAATACAAGTATTAATTATACAAAGATTAAAATATACTACATCAAACAAAAAATTAATAATACCAGAAACTAATACATTTAATATTTTTCCTAATTAATATACCCTACCAAACGACCCCTTACATTGTAGCAATGTTGGAACACTATGACTCACATTTTCTTAGAAGCTAGTGGAGCATCTCGTCATGTGAACATGTGTAGCTAGTCAAATTAAGGTGAGATGGTCCAAAATAGTATATTGTACCGGATAAGAAGGAACTTATCGAGATTTGGGTATATTCACTTTCCTATGAGGCTATTGTAATAAAAAAAAGGTTTCAACTTGTTTGACAAAGTACTTGTCTTTGATTTGTTAATTTGATGGAAGTGGTTGATTGAAGATAGTATTAACAAGAACATTGTTAGATCTAAATCTCCATCAGGAGTTTATTATGGCATACAAATTAAAATGTTTTATAAGATCTCTAACTAGTTTATCTTTTTTATCTGTTAACAGTAAAGTCACATAATTAAAATAGGTATAAAATAGGTGTTTATCCTAAAATTTAGATAACAATTAAATTTATATTGTGATTTTAAGAATTTGTGGTTTCACACAATATCAATTGATAAATGAGAAAGTAAATGACTGAATTAAACTGTAAAATAAATCAAATCAGTATGCAAGTTAAGCCTCGATAATGATATATTCTCAAGATGATAGTAGTACGAGAATGATTAAGGTAAAATAATTCTGATGAACAATAAGCAGAACGATAAGCAAGAAAGAAATGATTGTATAGCCTTTTCTCAGTGAACAAAGATGATTACAAATGACTGGAATTCCCCTTTATATAGTAGAGGAATGCTAATTATGGTATACTTCTAATTACAGAAGGGAATAGTATAAACAACTAATTAACCGCTATGGGTTTGGTCCGTTCCGAGATTCACGCCACGATCCTCGACCAATCACGAATATCTCGCTCTTTCTGTTACTAAGTTATCCCGATATTACTCGAAGTCTATCTCTCATGTCTTCGATTGATACCGTCCTCGATCTAGAAAAAGGCTTCAATTTCGCACTCAATGTCTTAGCTTTTCGATGCAACGTCCCAGTCTCGATCAAATAGTGAAATCAGGTAGCCCCAATTTCTAACGTATACAAATAGTTCCCTCATTTCTTGGAATATAATGATAAGAACGAATTGAGCATAGATTTTTCTATGACCTCAATGAACAGTGATGTCCTCCTCGTGACATAAGCTATAGAAGTGACTGAAACGTCCCGTCGGTACAGTTCCACAAACCATTAATGCATGTCAGTGGGCGGTCGGCCACTAGTGTCGTCGAACCGTCACCGTAAATCTATAAATATGGCTTCTTTTTGCTGAACCAAATTTTACTTTCATCTTCATCAGTTCTTTTAAGCTTTTAACTCTCTCAATCTCTTCTCTTTCACTACTCCTTAGGTCATCTCCGCTAGTTTCGAACCACCATAACTTGCTACTTTCCTCTTTCTTCAACTCATATAATGGCGAAAACATCCAAAATTGTTACACAAAAGGAAAAAGCTTCCTCTTCTTCTTCACGGCCGGCCGACGGTAGAACGCGCGCGGAACCGCTTCCTGAGGAATGCATTCTCGGCCCGTGCATTCTTAAATCTGACTTAAAACCGAGAACCCTTCATCGGTCCCTGGACGATGCGATCACGTATTGAGGTATATCTGATCGATAATTGTGGGTTACCTCGAGAATATAAAAAGGGATTGCAACTAGGGGGACGAAGTTGTAGAGATTCCTCTCCAGATGAAAGCATTAATACCCACATGAAAGGGTATTTAAGGCCCCCTCGATCCGGTCATCATTGACTTCTGCCGTCAATATCAGGTGACTCTAGGAAAAATACACCCTTCTTTTTGGCTCATTGAGATCATGCTCCAGTTCTTCACTAACAAAGCCGAGGGGCTGTCGTTTACCCTTGACCACCTCATCAGGCTATACAGCCCTCGAATATTTTGAGGGTTGATCAAACTGCAACGTCGAGCGACCAAGGCGTTGTTCTCGAGTATCGACGAGGACAAGGACCGAGGGTGGATGGGTCGGTTAGTTCGGGTAAGGACTTATGACCTTATCCCGAAGAAGAAAATGCCATTTCCCAAGAAATGGAACCCGAAGCGTAAGTAGCAATCTACTTGTTAATTCCCATGTTTTCAATTTATGCTTTATTTAACATCTTCCTTTGTCGTGCAGCGATTTCTTGGATGCCTCGAGCAGTCCCTGACCTCGAGGGCTGGGTTCAAAAGCTTGCCTCGACTTCTTCCTATGTCGAGCGATGTTGGCGCGACTTGGCAAAAGGCCGATGGGAAGCAACGAACCATGGTAAGTTTTCCTCTTCTTGTTTCTGAGGCATTGGTTACATTTATTTTACCCACTTAGTCCTTTCTTGTTCAGGCCTGAACAAAGATGCAGTCTTGAGGCCTCCGAGCAGCGAGGAAGAAGCTATGGCCCCGGTCCCGAAAATGGGGAAAGATAATAAAAGGAAGAGGCTCTTGACATCCGAGGATCCTAAACCCAAAAAGGCAGTATCTCTGAAACCAAAGGGGGAAGTCATTCCTATGTCTATGGAGTCAGTCCAAAGGCTGAGGGAAGAAGAAGAAGAAGAAGAAGAAGAAGAAGAAGAAGATAATGAAGGCGGTGACTCGGCGCTGGTGGCCCGGGTGAGGAAGGCTGTCGAGATCGCCAAGTCTTCTAAACCGGTGGTGGTTTAGAGACCCTGCCTCGTGATGAGGAGGTTTCGAAGAAAGATTCGGGCAAAGTCCCTGAATCGCCTGAGGTCGAGGTTATCCATCGTCCAACAACAAACATACCAGAGGGGCTGGTTCCGAGACCCCCAGAGCTGAACAGAGCGCTTCAGGCGACTTGCTTGGGGAAGTGATAGCAGGTCACTCACCCTCTATACTGGCCTTTTCTGAGGAGGCCATAAGGGATGCTCGAGCCATGAGGAATCCTGAAATAGGCAGAGTCCCCAGTGTGCAGGATCCCTTTCGGGATTGCTTTACCGGGGTTGATGATACCTCTGATCTCAATGACGCATCCAGCCTCTTCGAAGAGGCCCAATGCCTTCTAAGCCGAGCAAGTATTAATTTTCCTGATGTAATTTTCCTTCACCTTTCCTTCTTTCTGTCTTACTTCTATATTTTTTCATATAGGCTTTCTCTAAATCTCGGGCCGACTTAAGATAATGTGAGGCCGATCTCCAAAGACTTTCAGAGGAGAGTAATACTCTCAAGCTTCTCTATGGGCAGAAAGATGAGGAGATCAGGGACCTCCGAGCTGACCTGGCTAAAGCTCGCAAGGAGGAAGCCGAGCTAAACGAGCCGGTAACAATTCTCTTGAAATAATATGGACTCGATCCAAGGGTGGGAGATAACGTTTCGATGTCATAGTTGCAGCAAAAAATTGAGAAGATCGAGCTATTCGGGAAGGAGATCAATCAAGCTAAAGCCAACTGTCACAAGTGGAAAGAAGGCATGGACCGCTTCACTGCCGAGATAGATACCGCCTTGGATCAGTTGTCATCGGCCGAAGTCCAACTTCAGAGTGCTAGGGAGAAGTTTTCGGTTCAAGCCAAGAAAATTGAGGAACTCGAGGTTGAACTTGCTAAGGCCCAAACTGAGGCCAAAAAACCGAAAACCTAGGTTGACAAGTCAGTATCCATGTATATGGCTGATGCCGAGGCTTCCCAAGCGCAACTGAGGGAGGCTACCGATCGAGCACATTGGACTTATGAGCTAGTAAAGTTCCAATCTCGGAGGGAGACCCTCGAGAAAATTCATGCCCGAGGCTTCGACCTTTCGGAGGAGATACCTCAGGTAAAGATGCTCGAAGCTGCTGCCAGGCTATTGGCCTCTTCCGATGACGACGAAGGTAGCAAGAGCGAGTCCGATAATGATGAGGGGCCCGAGGAGGAAGATGCCCCCGAGGAAGGAGTCACCCCCGGGCATAGCTAGGGCCCTTGTACTTTTTTCTTTTCTTTTTGTGTAGGACCCTTGTTGGTTCTTTGTAAATATCTTTGTCCAAGTATATATAAAAATATTTCCTTTTTGAATTTCATCTCAATTTTTGCCTTTTGATAATTTCAAACATGCTTTGTGCCTCGTAAAATTTGCATGCTTTATGCGTTGAATAATATGTTTAAGGCTTCGATTTTTGGGCAACTTGGTCGAATCAACACTAATACTGCTCTTGTAATCGAGTGAGTTTTACTCGAAATCTAAGTACTGGAACCCTTAGGTTTGAATTAGGTGAGAACGAATTCTCGAACTATAGTCGAGTGAGTTTTTTACTCGAACTCGAAGTAGTAAAACCCTTAGGTTTAAAATTGAGTGAGAATGGATTCTCGAACTCAAAAATGTAATGACTCTTAGGCTCTTTGAGTCAGGCAAATATGGCCTCAGAACGATGGATTTTTTTCCCTTTTCGGCTTAGAGATTTTATAAGAATTTCGTTATGCCTTAGCATGAATTTTTTCTTACCCTTTGGGTTTCTTTCTTTTTTAAAAGTTTTAGTATTGATAGAAACCCCTTTGCTTTTTATGCCTTAGCACAAATTTGTATTTAAACAATTCAATACCTCTTAAGGTTTTTCGAGGGCTGATATTATCAAAGCCCTTTGATTATTTTGCCAAAGGTAGCCTTTTTTAACCGATTTTCAAAAGAACTCAAAGGCCTGTTTTTATTGCAAAATTAGACGTCTCCAAGCCGTGTTAGTTAGGCTGTAGCTTTTTGTGTATGCCTCCCGAGCTTATTTTCCCAATAACACTTCGAACTTGTTCAAAGTGTTAGTCCCCGAGTATGGTGTCCTTGGCCTATAAAATCGAGGGTTTCCTCTTTGGGATCTTATAGTTTTGAAGTTTGATAGTTCAAACATGTGATTTTGACGGCATTCCCCGAGTATGGGGTTGATCATTCGAGGTGTAGTTGTACTTGGTCCTTGATCCCGTTTTCACGAAAAATCATAAGTGTGGAACTTGTAGAGTAGAAATTTTCATTAAGGCACAGGATATCTAGTAAGGAAAAGTACTTATTTTAATAGTTGATACATGCGTACATGTTTTGCCATTAGGGCTTGAGTAATCTATACGGACGCGGATCGTTCGACCGTTTAGCCTATTACATAGTTTTCCTATCGAGACCCTATCTTGAAAATATAACATTCGAGGGTGATGCCCCCCAGTATTCGAGGTTGATTGTAAAGAAATCTCAGATACTCTAAATCAGCACAAACAATGGTTTCCTCGTTAAAAACCTTACCGGAAAAACTCATTTGGGACAAAAATCGGTCGAAGGGAAAAAGAGTGCAACACGTACTCTAAGGTACTAATATCTTCTTGCTTGATGAGAACTTCGATACCCTCACTCGAACACCTGAAAATAAATTAGTGTAAAATGTAAATGAAAAAAGAGAAGGTCACCTTAACAATAACATCCTTTGAGTAGTGAGATGTTCCAATTGTTTGGTAATTGCTCGTCGTTTATCGTTCCAAGCTTGTAAGATCCCTTTTCAATGATATCGAGGACTTGATATGGTCCCTCCCAATTTGGGCCGAGTTTTCCTTCGTTAGGATCTCGAGTGTTGAGGTTGACTTTTCTCAAAACCACGTCCCCAATTCTGAAATGGCGAAGGTTGTTCCTCCGATTATAGTACCTTTCGATGCATTATTTTTGCATGGACATTAGAACGAGGGCAACTTCCTATTTTTCATCTAGTAATTCGAGGCTAGTATTCATAGCCCCGTGATTTGATTCTTCCGTTGTGTATCGAAATCAGGCACTGGGTTCCCCAACTTCGACCGAGATCAAGGCTTCGGTGCAGTATACTAAGGAGAACGACGTTGCCCCCATACTAGATTTTGACGTTGTTCGATATGCCCAAAGGACTTCGGGTAGAATTTCTCTCCATTTTCCCTTGGCGTCGTTCAATCTTTTCTTCAGATTCTAAATGATGATCTTATTTATCGATTCGTCCTGTCCGTTTCCGCTAGGATGATATGGTGTCGATAAGATCCTTTTTATTTTGTGATCTTCGAGAAACTTTGTTATCTTGCTGCCGATAAATTTCTTTCCATTTTCGCATACAATCTTGATAGATATCCCGAATCGACATATGATGTGATCCCAGATGAAGTTTATAACTTTTTTTCTCTGACTTTTTCAAAGGCATGTGCTTCAACCCATTTAGATAAATAGTCAGTCATAAATAAAATAAATTTAGCTTTACCTGGGCCCGATGGCAGAAGGCCGACGACATCCATCCCCATTTCATAAATGGCCATGGGGATAGGACCGAATAAAGTTGCTCTCCGGGCTGGTGGATCATTGGTGCATACCTTTGACATTTATCACATTTTCAAACGAATTTTTTAGTTTCTTTCTCCATATTGGACCAATAGTATCCTGCTCTGATGATTTTGTGGACTAGTGATTCGGCACTGGAGTGGTTCCCACAATTACCCTCGTGAACTTCTCGTAGGACATAATCGGTATCCCCTGGTCCAAAGAATACTGCTAACGGTCCGTCGAACATCCTCCTGTGTAATGTTCCATCTTCAGCCAATGTGAATCGAGCGACTTTTGTTCGTAGAGCCCTTGATTCCTTAGGGTCCGAGGGGAGATTTCTATTTTTAAAATACTCAATATATTTATTCCTCCAATCCCAGGTTAGTCTTGTGCATTTTATCTCGGCGTGGCGTTCTTCTATTTCTGACTTCGAGAGATGGACGATAGTCCCCGAGCTGATTTCGTCGTCCTCGACTGATGATCCCAGATTTGCAAGGGTATCACCTTCGTTGTTTTTCTCTCAAGTTACATGCTGCAAAGTTCATTCTTTAAAACGATGTAATGTTACCTGCAATTTATCTAAATACCTTTCCATTCGATCCCCTCGAACCTCGAAGGTTTTGTTGACTTGGTTTACTACCAGTAGGGAGTCGCATTTGGCCTCGATGACTTCTGATCCTAGGCCTTTAGCTAGTTCGAGACTTGCAATCATTTCCTCGTACTCGGTCTCATTGTTAGTCAACTTAGAAGTTTTGATAGATTGCCTAATTGTATTGCCCGTGGGCGGCTTCAAAATGATGCCTAGCCCGAAACTTTTCACATTCTAAGCTCCATCTGTAAAAAAGGTCCATACGCCCGATGAGGTACCTGATTTTAACAAAAGTTCCTTTTCAACCTCGGGTACGAGGGCTGGCGTGAAGTCGGCCATGGAGTCTGCTAAAATTTGGACTTGATGGTCGTTCGGGGTTGATATTTGATATCATACCCACTGAGTTCGACGACCCATTTGGCCAATCGGCCCGACAGTTCGGGCTTATGTAAAACATTACGAAGCGGCTAAGTGGTTGTCACAGATATTGGGTGACATTGAAAATACGATTTTGCTTCCTAGAGGCGCTTATTAGAGCAAATGCTAATTTATCTAAGTGAGGATATCGAGTTTTTGCTTCTCCTAGAGTTCGACTTACATAATAAACAGGAAATTTCTTACCTTGCTCTTCTCTAACTAAGACACCACTTACCAAAATTTTCGAGACTGCTAACTATAAGTAGAGCTTTTCATCTGCTTTTGGAGTATGAAGCAATGGAGGGCTCGATAGGTATCGTTTTAATTCTTCTAACGCATGCTGGCATTCCGAGGTCCAGGCGGAATTGTTCTTAATTTGAGTAGTGAGAAGAACCTAAGGATTCGATCTGACGATCTCGAGATTAATCGACCTAAGGCAGCTATTCGCCCTGTCAGCCTTTGTACGACTTTAACGTTGTCCACGACAGTGATGAGTTCAATAGCCTTAATTTTATCGGGGTTGATCTTGATCCCCCGATTTGACACTATAAAGCCGAGGAACTTTCCCGAACCGACCCCGAAAGCACCTTTCTCGGGGGTGAGCTTCATGTTGTATTTTCTCATTATCTTGAACGTTTCCAGCAAATGTGTCAAACGGTCCTCTGCGCGCAGGGACTTAACTAGAATATCATCAATATATACTTCTATTGACTAACTTATTTATTCTTCGAACATTTTATTTACTAGGAGTTTATAGGTAGCACCCGCATTTTTTAGCCCAAAAGGCATTACGTTATAGCAATATGTGCCATACTTGGTGATGAATAAAGTCTTTCCTGATCCTCCGGGTTCATTTGAATTTGATTGTACCCGAACTAGGCGTAGAGAAAACTAAGGGTCTCGTGGTCGGCCGTGGCATCGATCATGTGATCGATGTTAGGTAGAGGAAAAGAGTCTTTGGGGCATGCCTTGTTTAAATCTTTATAATCTACACACATCCTAAGTTTGTTCCCTTTTTTAGGGACTACGACTACATTTTCTAACCATTTGGGATATTTTACATCCCGAATGGATCCTATTTTGAGAAGTATAGTTACCTCGTCCTTGATGATGCGTTTTTTACCTCGGATTAGGGCCTTCTCTTTTGTTTCACTGGCATGAACTTCGGGTCCATACTCAATCGATGTGTTGTTATTTCTGGCAGGATCTCTGTCATGTCTAAGTAGGACCAGGAAAAACAATCCATGTTATCAATAATAAAGTTAATGAATTTCTTCCTGAGTTCGGGGGTTAACCCCGTACCCAGGTATACCTTTCGTTCGGGCAGGTACTCGATCAATATAACTTATTCCATCTCTTCGACTGTTGATTTTGTGGCGTCGAAATCTTCGGGAATAATGAAGGATTGAGGGATCCAATAATCGTCATCTTCTTATTTCATTCCCTGCTTCTCTGATTCAGTCGAGGCTGGTGGTTATAGTTGCTATTTGGCCTCTTCTTTTCCTTTGACCTCCGATCCCTTTACGATTAAAGTGCCGATATTGGTATTACCTATTTTACCGCGAACATTTCCTTTGCAGCATGCTGCTCCCCGTATACTATTTTCACCCCGTCTGGTATCGGGAATTTCATCATTTGGTGGAGACTCGAAGGGGATGCCCTCATATTGTGAATCCAGGGCCTCCCGAGTAGGGCGTTGTACCTCATGTCTCCCTCGATTACATGGAACTTGGTTTCTTGAATAGTTCCAGCTACGTTCACCGGTAAGATGATCTCTCATTTAGTCGTTTCGTTGGCCATGTTGAAATGGTTCAAGACCCGAGCTGCAGACACAATTTGGTCTTGTAGGCCGAACTGCTCCACAACCCTCGATCAGATGATATTTTCCGAGCTACCTTGATCCACTAAAACACGCTTAACTTGAACTTTATTCATAAAGATAGAAATTACCATAGCGTCGTTGTGGGGTTGAGGAATTCCTTATGCTTCCTCATCGTTGAGTGATACCGTGCCTTCTGGAACATAATCTTGGGTCCGTTTTTCCCTTGTAACTACCTTAGTGAATTTGAACACGGGCCCTTGTGGAATATCGATGACACGACCCAAACCGATGGGCCGCAACGGGCACCCGGTACCTTACTCAACTGAGTACCTACGTAACATTTCTTTCGTATCATATTATCATAGGTAAATGAGCCAAAGAGGTTGTCGTGAGATAAGTAGAACAAAACATGGGGAAATACACGACATAGAACGACCCAGCCTGATATAAAAACTTACATACGTGACATACGGTACTATAAGGCCAACATGATCATTTGTAAACTCAAAACATAGGTTCACAAGGCCATACAAGTATCCGTATACATGACATCTGTCTACAAAACTCTAAGAGTACATAAGTATCACAAAGGTCGGGACTGGGCCCCGCCATACCAATCAATACATGGCCTAAATATACTGACCAAATAAGCAACTCCGGAGCAAATGAAACGCACCAACACCTTCCGCTGAGCTAATAGCCTACTTGGAGGACTCTTAACCTGTCTATCGGAACCTGCGGGCATGAAACGCCTCATCCCCAAGCAAAAAGGACATCAGTATAAATAATGTACCGAGTATGTAAGGAATGAAAATCCATAAATAATAGACATGAGAGAAACATGGAGTAAAAGACTCAACATGTATATCTGAATAGCTCTATGAATCATTTAATATTATAATGTCATGCATATGCATATAAACGTCATACCATGCATGGGTATATGCGTTCATAACATCATCAAGCCTCTGAGGGCATCCCATCATGTCATCTCGGCCACTGTGGGTAAATCATCAACGTATACTAGCTGATCAGGTGGTGGTGCGTATATACATATAATTTACATATATACGCGTATATAATGCCATCTGGTCATGGATCAATGTACATGTGTAAATGAATGCAATGCATGTGAAGTACGTCAATAAAATCTCTCGGAACATCATAAGACCATTATGCCTCTGATTAATATCCTGAAATAAACTTTATCAACTTACATATTTTTCTGAGACCCATGAACATATGATAGAATAATATGACACATGGGGGAACCAAGAACATAAGAATCTCTAGTATTTCTATGAATAGAGTCATGTATGGAAATTGTGCATTTGCTCGTTTCTTTTGTGTCATATAGATCATGCCAAAAGAAAGAAGGGATAGCCTTAACATACCTAAGTGATTCTCTTAACAATCCTTCTAACATAAGGCAATTGCGACAAATCACGTAACGGCGAATCGAAGTAGGGAAATATCCATATGATATTCTTGAGAAAAATTGTACCGTGCTCTCTTAGAATCGCAAATCTCACGCTTTATTGTATCATGAAGTTTCAAACAAATTTCTTGAACTGCATCTGTAAGCTCATCACCAAACAAATTGAACTCCATCCATAAGCTTAAAGACCTTAGCATCACCTTAATGAGATAAGAAATCTCTTAAATTTGTTGGGTTTTGTGGGCCCCACTTTGAAGACTTGGTGTTACTAAGCTTCACAAATTTGTGCCACATTGAAAGGTGACTTAAGAGTCATAAACTTGGAGTTGTGGGATGCCATGTTGGGACCCTTTTCTCCTTATCCAAAATCTCAATTTCTTAGTTAATCTTTCCACCAAAATCATTAATTAACCCACTTATCCACACAATTAAGAATTATCTCAAATACTTAAAATACTACTCACTTTTATCATACTTTATACACCTTACTATCATGGCCATGTGGTACCTTGTATGGCACTAGTCCATAAATACCGGGTATTATAGCTTAGACTGTATTTTGTCCCAAAATGTCAAACTTTGATGAAATTCAGTTTCTTCGATTCACTTACCCTCTCACCTTCATGAATTTACTTATCACTTGTTTTGAAATAGCATAAATTCTTATAACTTCAAAATAATCTCATTCCCGAGCTTACTCGATTAACTTACGACGAAACTTCAATGTACGAAAATGCGGATCTCATTTCCGAGCTTATATCAATTTACCTATGGAGTACTTTTACGTACGAAAATATGGGGTGTAACATCATTCCCCCTTTTGGAAAATTTGTCCTCGAATGTTGTTTGATGCACTTATTATTTTTACAACATATGACTCTTGCGAATACTTTAGTACTCTCCTTGCCATCTAGGCAACTGTTCTGTGAATAAATTCAAAGGCCAGGGCATTCCCCCCTTTAGGACTCTTTCTCACACCATGACTTGTGGTCGTAATTATTCCAATCTCGTAACTGTTTCTACCTTCCATCATGCAGCCTGTATGACTCTGACCTTGTAAGTGTGCCTATGCAACTCTTTTCTCCTTTTTCCTCGAGCTTTTTGCCAATCTCTAGGCTTCACTTTGTATATATATACAGAGCTTGATAAGAGGTCCCTCTGAGCATCTATGGGTATACTGAAGTTCTTCGCTCGGTACTTTGTTGAACTTATGAATATTTCTATATCTTATTTCATCGGCCCGGTTATCTATCTGCATGACTTTACTGCATCTAGGTAGGTCATACTATACCACAACTCTTACTTCGATCTATCGTTACTGAGATCTTCCACCAAATCCAGGTTACTTTCGTTTGTTATCCCATATGTATTAATCTAAGTCCTTTAATGCTTCCTCTTTAATGTTCATCTTAAGAATGACGGCCTAATCTCATCTTATACTTTGTGACTTTTGTCCATCCGTTGTTGATTCACCTCAATATTGATCTACAATATACCACTGATAACTTGAAACCTCTTACATAATCACTAGGCTCACGTCTCATCGGGGAACATCTGAAATGATTAGACTGATCCACTTGGGTCAACACCATGCTTTCATAATTGTATTTCACATGTGATTCATCTTAATTGGGAATTTTAATCGTGTACAATTCATGAAATCCCCCTTTTTTTTCTTCAAATCATAACGCAATCGAAGGCCCAAATGCCATCCTTTATCTACCACAATTACACCTTTATTCTACTATCAGGGCAAGATTCCATCTCTTCTAAATGCCATTAGTCTTCGACTCCTTTGAGTTTATTCAGGCTATACTGAGCTTTGTATAACTTAGAGAAACCATCGGCTCTTCTTGTTTTAATGGGCTTAATCATGAGGACTTATCTATTCTTGTCACCTTCTCACTTTCCCTTTCTTATCCTTACTCATGTCTTCCTAAAACCTTGTCGGTTTACCATACTTAGCTTGCAACCTATACACATCTATTTATACTACTCGCAACCTTCCTTCAACCTGCTTGCACCATATATTTCCCTGTGTTATTTTGGAACATCAATCGAGACATCACATCGTCTCGAGCTCCTCTTTACTCTTTTAACTAGACCTCTCGATACCTAGAAACCATAGGCGGGAAGATATGCCACTGACGACGCCACTATCATTCCTGGATATTGAATCCCCGCGCTTCTAGCCTTCTATCCGAAGTATGGACTATTCTCAACCTTCTGCATTTGAGTATATCGTACGTTGTTCACCTTTACCTTACTTACCTTAAAGTCTCGCATCACATCTTCTATCTCTTTCGTGACCTCCCTTCCACATAGGTATAATTCACATCCACATCTTGAACTTCTACTATAATACCTGCACCTATTTACACAATCTGGTGAGAGCTTCATGCTGACTTCTTATGAGGTTGATACTCTTCTAACTGGCTTTATCATAGTGTCATTATAGAATATGGTTGTTGTACTATCTCTCTTGTACCTCTGATATTAAGAGTGATTCTGGAATGTTCTCAATACGATTTCTATAATTGTCTGGGGGCAATAATCAGACTCATGATTTACTTGGTTGATGTAACTATTTAATTTCCTTTTCCTTCTGATCAGCCTTTATGTAGGATTAAGCTATCTTTCGATCTGCAGCTCATGGCATTTAGTTATTACTTTAGGCTTTCATGGACGCTACGGAAAACCATGATACAATCTTCTAATGATTCAATCCTTTGTCTATGACCTGGATCCAATTCCTTCTTTTAACTTATACCGGAGTCTTCTACGGTCGATCATTAATCGAATAATTCCTTTCGTTCCATTTTAGCTTTATTCAAACATAAGCAATTGCTTTTCCTGGACTTTTTGCCCCTTGTTGCGTGCATACTTAGCTTATCTGAGTTCTCACGCATGCCAAAAATTTTCTGCAACTCATATGGTCTCGAATATTACTTTTGGTTTTACTCCCCGCTCATTAGCCATGGTAGGTTCCACTTTATTTTGGAGTGCATACATTTTTATAGTGAGACTATTGTTACACAACCATTTCCTCTTTAGGTCACTGTGCTTAGGTTGAAGCGCCTTCTTCCTTATTTCCTCAGCTAGTATTTCATTGTAGTACTTAGGTAGGATCCTCTGACTCTTGTAAAGTTGCGAGCTTATCACATCGTATGCTTGACGGTATTTTTGATGTTCTTCCTCGCCTATAATTACATGTAATTACTTATCTCCACGCCCTTGTGCTTGTAGGGTTTCTTCTGAACTAATATTTTGACTGACTTCCTAGTGGTACTCTCTTTTATTTCTGTAACACTCATACGGTATCTTTATCTACACCAACTCCTATCTGAATATTTCTCAAGAATCATGATGTCATAACTGTGAGGCTGAATTCCCCATGTTGAGGTTCCCTATGTTTATCTTGCACGATTTGTTGATTTGTCTGTATCCTCTTGTATAGCCATAGCTAGGCTCTTCCCGAATCAACTTCTAACTACTCGTTGGCCCATTCCCGTATCAATATTCCACGTAATCTTTCTTGGGTTATTTCCTTTGTCTTAACTTACCTCTCACACTGGATCATTATTAATCAATAACATCTCGGGCAGGAACCCTTACTTCCTCTCCTAGACGTCGTGTTTGCGTAACGCTCTGGAATCGTAGCATATTTGTAGGCTTTGAATAAGTGTAATCTCATCCCTTTTTCATTTTATCGAATTCTTCCTTTACCATTCCATAATTACTAGAACCACTTAACTCTGACTTAATGCCACATCACTCCATATTCTCCCCCCCCCCCCCCCCCCTTAGGGGAGTACTAATATTTAGCACTACGACGATCTACCTATATATGTTTTACCTCTTCATCTTTGGCGTTTTCTCACATTATCGATGACCCTTACTCGCCTTGCGGTAATTCTTATGTGCCAAGGATAACAAAATTCCTTACTCGTGAGGGTGACACTTAGTATAATTGGCACATACATTCCCTTAGGCTTAACTTTTCTCACATTACTTGCTTTAGGGAAGCGTCTTCCTGAATGACCTTTAAAAGGTATTCTTCTGACGTCCATTCTATTATCACCGGAACGCAATCTAAAATTCTCATGATTCCGACTATTATCAAATCTCTCAGTTCCTAATTCATGTTTAGTTTATCTTGTTCACCATCCCATACCGATTTCTATTACTCTGGGTTCTAATTGGTAATCGCGTTAGAGTTGCGAACTTATTTCTCGAAATGAGGATATGACTTTATGGCCCGTACTCTTTTTTTGTCTCAAGGACAGTCACCTCCCATCTCTTCCTTTACTTGACTATAGACTCTGTAATATTGTCATTTTTTTTGATCTAACGTTGCCATCCATGTATCACATCTTACTCATAATGCTTTGTTAATTCTCTTCTTATTTCCCTGCTAACATTTATATCTATCACTTTATTCTGAAAACTCCAACAAGACATTCTTTTAATTTTAGCTCCCTTTTCTCCATCCACTGGCTCTTCGGGTTGCCCAAAAGTTTCCCTCTACTAGGGATGGGAGCCACACTTAAGGTAACATTTATCCCTTCCAAGCTTCCAGTGTCTATATTTGTAGTTCTCATATCTAGTTGTACTATTCTAGAGTGCACCATCTAGGTGTCTCGCAAGGAGACATACTAGCACTTTTGCAATATCCTTCGGAAATGTCAACTGACACAAACAATCCATTCACCATTTTGGGTTACCCTAACCCCAGCCGGATCTTGATATTTCGTCCTTCTCTTATACTACTTCTGTTAGCCCCCATAAGGCATAAATGAGATGGGTGTGGCAAATTGCACATACCTCTATTATTGTTGAAGGTAACTCAAAAGGTTATCCTCTGCCTAAATTGTAAATACTGACAATCTTCATTAACTGGGCGCCTCGTATCCTTCTTCATCTTGGTTCTTTTACTTGTTGAAATATGTATCTATCTTCTGAATCTCTCATTGACTTTCACCCTAGGGGTGGATAGATATTCATGCCTTAAGTCTCCTTATCAAGAGGCTTACATGTCTTAGTACACAAATGATCTACTGAAGACCTACATTTACTCATCATAAGCATCATGAAATATCGAGTTCCTCTGACTCAACTCTTCCATATCCACATTCAATCTCTTACCAACTGTCTTTCTGGATGTAGGTATCGTCTTTTTACGAATAAAATAGAAGTTAGGAATTTGAATTCTTATAAGTGGGCTCTACCAAACGATCTAGAGTAAGAAAAAAGAGTGACAGTCCTAAATACCATTTAGCCTCCTCCTTATAAGTGTGGTTCATGACACACCCATAAACAAGACTACTAGACACGGCTTGTAGATTCCCTAGGACACAACTGCTCTGATACCACTTTTGTCACGACCCAAACCGATGGGCCGCAACGGGCACCCGGTACCTTACTCAACTGAGTACCTATGTAACGTATCTTTCATATCATACTGCCATAGGTAAATGAGCTAGAGAGCCTGTCGTGAGATAAGTAAAATAAAACATGGGAAAATACTCGACATAGAACGACCCAGTCTGATATAAAAACTTACATACGTGCCACACGGACCTATAAGGCCAACATGATCATTTGTAAACTTAAAACATAGGCCGACAAGGCCATACAAGTATCAGTACACATGACATCTGTCTACAATCCTCTAAGAGTACATAAGTATCACAAAGGTCGGGACTGGTCCCCGCCATACCAATCAATACATGGCCTAATTATACTGACCAAATAAGCAACTCTGGAGCAAATGGAGCGCACCAACACTTTCCGCTGAGCTGATATCCTACTTGGAGCACTCTTAAACTGTCTATCAGAACCTGCGGGCATGAAATGCAGTGTCCCCAAGCAAAAGGGACATCAGTACAAATAATGTACCGAGTATGTAAAGAATGAAAATCAGTAAAGAATAGACATGAGAGAAACATGGAGTAAAATACTCAACATGTATATCTGAATAGATCTGTGAATCATTTAATATTATAATGTCATGTATATGCGTATAAATTTCATACCATACATGGGTATATTCATCCATAACATCATCAAGACTCTGAGGGCATCCTATCATGTCATATCAACCACTGTGGGCAAATCATCAACGTATACCAGCTGATCAGGTGGTGGTCCGTATATAACGTCGTATCCTTTTCCCATATCCCATATACATATAGTATACATATATACATGTATGTAACATCATCTGGTCATGGGTTAATGTACATGTATAAATGAATGCAAAGCATGAGAAGTACGTCAATAAAATCTCTCGGAACATCATAAGACTATTATGCCTCTGATTAATATCCTGAAATAAATTTTATCAACTTACGTATTTTTCTGAGATCCATGAACATATGATAGAATAATATGACACATGGGGGAACCAAGAACATAAGCATCTCTAGTAATTCTATGAATAGAGTCATGTATGTAAATTGTGTATTTGCTCTTTTTTTTGTCGTATAGATCATGCCAAAAGAAAGAAGGGATAGCCTTAACATACCTGATTCGATTCTCTTAACAATCCTTCTAACATACAGCAATTGCAACAAATCATGTAACGTTGAATTGAAGTAGGAAAATATCTGTATGATATTCTTGAGAAAATTTGTAACGTGCTCTCTTAGAATCGCAAATCTCATGCTTTATCGTACCATGAGGTTTCAAACAAATTTCTTGAACTCCATCCGTAAGCTCATACCAAACAAATTGAATTCCATCCATAATATTAGGGAGCTTAGCATCACCTTAATGAGATAAGAAATCTCTTAAATTTGTTGGGTTTTGTGGGCCCCACTTTGAAGACTTGGTGTTACTAAGCTTCCCAAATTTGTGCCACATTGAAAGGTGACTTAAGAGTCATAAACTTGGAGTTGTGGGGTGCCACGTTGGGGGCCTTTTGGCCTTATCCAAAATCTCAATTTCTTAGTTAATCTTTCCACCAAAATTATTAATTAACTCACTTATCCACATAATTAAGAATTATCTCAAATACTTAAAATACTACTCACTTTTAGCATACTTTGTACACCTTACTATCATGGCCATGTGGTACCTTGTATGGCACTAGTCCATAAATACCGGGTATTATAGCTTAGACCGTATTTTATCCCAAAATGTCAAACTTTGACGAAATTCATTTTCTTCGATTCGCTTACCCTTTCACCTTCACGAATTTACTTATCACTTGTTTTGAAATAGCATAATGCTTATAACCTCAAAATAATCTCATTCCCGAGCTTATGTCGATTAACTTACGACGAAACTTCAACATACGAAAATGCGGGATGTAACATCTTATTTCCGAGCTTATATCAATTTACTTATGTCATACTTTTACGTACGAAAACATGGGGTGTAACAATCGACCCCGCCGACGATTATATGTTGTGGCTTTTCCTGTTTATTTTTCCTGTTGGTGTCCCTTTCTCTGAAATGATTCGTGGCTCGATCATTTAAGAACTCTCGAAGGTGACCCTCGTTGAATAGACGGGCTACCTCTTCTCTTAGTTTCTTGCAGTCCTCAGTTTTTTTGGCCATGTGTGCCGTGATATTTTTTTGGCCATGTGTGCCTGAGCATTTCATTATCATTTTGTTTTACTTTGAAAAGGTCTGATTTCCTCGTCGCAACCTTTATGGCTTCGACATGTGCCTTTATGAAAGAACTTGCTAACATGGAAAATGAGTCAATGGAATTTGGTGGTAGATTGTGGTACCAAATCATTTCTCTCTTCAATAGAGTCACTCCGAACTTCTTCAATAAAATAGATTTGATCTCGTCATCTTCCAAATCGTTACCTTTGATGGCACATGCATAGGAGGTGACATGCTCGTTGGGATCGGTGGTTCCATTGTACTTAGGTATATCCAGCATATGAAACTTTTTGGGAATGGTCTTCGGATCCGCACTTGGAGGAAATGTCTTCTGTACAAATTTCTTTGAATCCATCCCTTTCAAAATTGGCGGTGTCCCTGGTATCTGATCAACTCGGAAGCTGTATGTTTCCACTTTCATATCATTTGCCTCAATTTTCTTCTCTCCCGACTCAATCTGTTTGGTGAGCTCCTCGAGCATCCTTATTATCACGGGGTCAGTCCCCGATTCACTGGCATTCGGCCTTTCTGGCGGCTCCAGGAATCTGTTGATAAAACTATAATTCAGAGTTTTGCTTGCTCTTCAACCGCATACGAAGTGTTAGGCTTTGAATTTTTAATAATGATCAATAATCAAAAGCGCTTTGACTAATGTCATGTGTGCAGATTCGCAATAGCTCTGATGAATGCAAGAAAGGAAAGAAAATCATACAAGCATATCAGAAGAAGCCAACGTCTATGTTATTCAAACTCCATGCCAAATGGGAAAAAAATCAATAAAAAAACAATAAGGAAGGAAAGACAAATCAATAATATGAGCTAAAGATTCTCACGCGCAACGAAGGAAAGAGAGTCATTCAAGGAAACACCTCAAATCAATGATCTTTTGCTATCCCAGAAAAGAGAAATCAAAAGACTCATCGAGCACTATTAAAGAAAAAGTAGAAGGACAAGGAAGCTCACGCAACGCAATATCTGTTTCTACACCTTTCTAGTTCTTAGTACAAACACTTTATTCTTGAGTCTACAAGTGTCACTAAATATAAGAAGAGTTAGAAAACAAAATAAGAATTGTGTCAACACTAGATAAACATTGTTGTTGAATATCGTCGGTGGTGAACGTGCTAAAACCATTATTGTTATAAAGACTTATAGAAGATATAAGAGAACCCTTGTGACCCAAGAGAACTGGACGTAGGTACCACACCGGTACTGAACCAGTATAAAATTGATGTGCCTCTTTTTATTTTTCATTCTCCAAATTTATTTCTGCTGCAATTGATCCTATTGTGAAGTTTAGCCGACTAACTCCTTTCTTAGTCAACTAAGTTTTAAAATCGGTTACAATTCACCCTCCCTCCTCAGCCTTTTGTACTTTCACGAAGTACTTGGATTCATTCATATCCACTATGCCTGACGCTTATCCCACGACCGACGTGTATCTCTGCCACTAACAACCAGCCAGAGCATGGGAGTAGAACTAGGGAAATGAACATTAGGTTTAGACTATAAATACCTCTGGTTCTCTCATTCGTATATTCATTTTGATTCGCCTCTACTTAATTAATTATTATTATAAACTATTACATTTCGCTCTGTCAAACTGGGTAGTTGATCCTTACTTTACGACATTGTGACTCAAACAATCTCAATAAGATTATTCTTTCCTTTACTTGCCTGCTTTAATCACATTATTATCATCGTTTGTTGCTTATTTAGTCTAGTCACATGATTCATTCAACTAAGCTCTGATTTGAATTGATTGTTAGAGACCTTATTAAATTTAAATTTAATTTTTTAATCCTAAAATTATTTTTGGGTTAAACAATTTAGATGGATATTTCTTAAATGATAAAAATTGAAGTAGTGATTTTTGTGCAATGAGTGTAATAAACTTTCAATTGAATGACCACCAATAAGATTGAAAGACATTTTTCTTTGATGGGTAGTTTTGTTGCCACAAACAATGTTTAAATTTCACAAGAGATGTGTTTACTTGGGAGCAGCTACAGGTTGAAAGCGAGCTTGGAAATGGGCAAATAACGCATCTTTTGAAGGTAGATTATCTTTTACTTGGCTGCAGTTAAGGTACTCTTCTCTCCAAACACAATAATTGGGAAACTTTTCGCTTGTCACCAAAATTATACCAGAGGCTTCCTCAATAATTCCCATCCAAAATGCCATCAAATTAGCAGCAGTATCAGCAAATCCAATTTTTTCTCCAACAAAAAACTTCTTATCCTTAAGTTCGTTATCAAGAATTTTTAGCAGCTCATCACATTCCTTCTTAGCTTTGTCTGACTCCTCTTCTGTCCCAAAATAAACTTTTCCCATTGCTGGCAAGCACTGCAAAACAGTCAAAATATAAAGTTTCAATAAAAATTTTACTCAGTTCTCTGCAGATAGGAATATATACCATGACAATGAATGACGTTTAAAGTTCTATCCATTGACCATATAAAAAATAAAATATAATCAGTTTACTTATAAAACAATCAAATGTAAATGTAAATATATATTATATGAATTCCGCTTATAGACACGATAGTGTAAGGAAAACCTTTTTTAAATTATCAAACCATTCAAAAGATTTATATAAGTAACACTGGATAAAAAACGCAATTTATAATCTTGAAGTTGCAAGTAAATTTGACCTAATAGTATAAAAAAAAATTACATCGTCGATGAATATTAGTTATAGTTGATAACCTGATAAAAATAGTAACGGACCAGCTAATAGATTAAACTGCAATAATAATTAAAAAATAAAATTTGTACACGTCAATGTATATAACTCAAATCCAAATAAATTCACCTTCTCGTCAAGGAACTTAGCCCAGAAACGAGCTAAAGCTCGTTCATAAGGGTCTTTAGACAAGATAGAAGGACCTTCGTGATGGAAAACCGATATGAACAACGGAAGCAAATAGCCAGAATCACTTGCATGTAATATAGACAACACATAATCACATATAATAATCGAATATAAAATCGATACTTATCTCTTGAAGCGTGACTGCGATTGCAAAATCATCATCCAGTTCCACGATCTTCTGCTATGTGACCCGAATAATGTCCGGAATTAGCGAAATTCGTGTGGGCGAATTTCTCCTAAGAAAACTAGTGTAGTAAAGCCCTTAGCCTCCTTATGGAATAAGACACCCTTTATATAGGCATAGGTTTTAGGGTTTAAAACCTTTTCCCAAACCTGCTGGGTCTTTCTTTTCCACCAAGAAATAGAATTACATTTAATTCCTAATTATTCGGGCACAGCAGGGACCGTAGAATTTAATTAACGAGACTTCCTATTATGGACTTAATTCGAAATATCTGAATTAATACTACCATAATAAATTACGAATTATTCCACTAAAAATTCGTAACTGAACTCCTCAATTCAATTTCGAAATTCTTCCATTAAACCTTATTTAACTCCCTATGTTAAGATTCAAATATTAATCAAATAAATTAAATTACTGACAATTTAATTCATTGATTATTTCCTTTAAACTTTCTCTTAACTTATTTCATGTGACGGATACAAAATCCACCTGCAGGATTTACACATGAAAACTTATAAGCTTTCATAAAGGTATATCATCAATCTCTAGACCGAGACATGGATTCCATCAACTAATTATTACTTCGCCAATGTACATTATTATTATCCAATTTACTAGGCATATTGACTCACGAAAGAATATTGCCTTTTAATAAATCAAAACAATAATATTATACACAGTTTATAATATTTATATCAAGATTAAGAGTATAAGTACATTTAATGGCTAGAGAGTTTATTTTATTAAGTCAGTATAGAATACTTATCTCTAATTGGTCCGTTCAATACATACAAAATGTACTAGCACAAGAAGTTGGAATTAAACCATTCCCATAATCAAGATAAATTATATATAATCTTGTGCTACAATTATTCCTGATGGCTTGTCCAATTTCATCATTAGATTGTGAACATGATCTTTATACTTATAAAAACCGACGATTTAATCTTTCGTGTATAAGCTAAACTCTATACACTAAATCATCTACTATATAAGCAAAAGACACAGATTAATATATGATCTATTTAAAACTTTATTAAAATTGAATAAACAATTATTCCATAATAAATACTATATCCAAACCAAAATCCATGGTTAATAGTATATATCCCAACAATCTCCCACTTAGACTTTTAACCATGACAATTATTGAATATACTATATCTAAACGCATGGTTAATAGTATATGCCCCAATAATCTCCCACTTAGACTTNGATATACTATATCTAAGCGCATGGTTAATAGTATATGCCCCAACAATCTCTCACTTAGACTCATAACCATGCATCTATAACTTTCTCAGGCATTCTTTGACATGACTATTAAAAGTCTCCACAAAATAAGATTTTGTTAAAGAATCTCGCTAAGTTATTTCTGATGCAATCTTTGTCCAATAGTGTTTTGTCGTAACTATTTAGTTTGGTATTAAACTCTTCAGGGATCCTGTTACCGAAACTATCCCAAGAGTGTCCACAAAACTATGATTTTCCTTATTATTCTTTCACTACGACGAAGTACTACTAATATTACCTTCGTTACCTTAAGGCATTGAAATATTATATACTTTTTACTATAGTGTTCACTGTTCAAACATCACTCCCACTTGACAAAGGCATGTCTATTAACGTTCTCCCACTACTTAACTGCAATGGAACGTCAATTCGGACATGTGGGTTTTGATGTTCTTGAACATCTAGTTATTTCTTTGCCCAGTTCCTGTAAAAATAGTTTACTTCTAGGAACAAGGTTTATTAAACAGTCCTTATCTAGAAAAATGCATTTGTTTTAACAATTTCCTTATTTTCTTTAGGACAATAAAATAAAACTCCATTCGTTTTCTTGGATATTCAATAAACATGCACCTATCCATTCTTATATATCCGCTTTCCCTTTCAGCATATGTGTTGGACAATCCTATATCTGAACATTCCAATGGCTGAGCTTAAATTCAGTCCACAGTTCTATAGATGTCACAGGTACTAACTTAGAAGAAACTATATTCAGAATGTAATTTGCAGTTTCTAGGAAATATTCCAAAAAACAAATAAGGCAAATCTGAATAACACATCATTAATCTATCCATGTCCAAAAGAGACTTATTTCTTATTTCTACTACACCACTCTATTATGGAGTTTACAGTGTAGTCAATTGAGATGTAATCCCTTATTCTGATAAGTAACAAAAGAACTCTTTAGAGAGGTGCTCTCCACTACAATGAAATTACAAAAACTTAATATATTTCCTTGGTGCTTCTTCGTTTCAAGTCTTAAAAACCTTGAATTACTTAATTCATTAAGACTTATGGTGCATTAAAAAAAATATTAATATTTTGAGTAATCATTTATGAACGTCACAAAAATACTCAAAGCTATCTCTTACCAGTATGTTCATTTAACCATACAAATCAGAAGGGATTCATTCTAGATTATCGTTAGCTTTATTTCCTTTTGAAGGGAAACAACTTTTAGTCAAATTTTCTTCCAAACAAGATTCACAAGTTGGTAGTGCCTCTACTTTCAATGAACCCTAAGGTCCATCCTTGACCAACTTGAATCCTATCCAGATTAATATGATTCAGATAAAGGTACATAGATAAGTTTTACTCAATTATGAAGAACATATTATTTTAAGAGATAGACTAATATTGTTATGTTCCATTAATATAAAATAACAAGATCATGCATTCACATACCACAAGAGATAAAATATTTATCAAGCTCAATAACTCAAGAGTTATTCGAAATTTAAAACAAATATCCATCTCTTATTTTGCCCTGAAATCGGAATTAAATTTCTTCTAACAAAAGGTACATATATTGCATCCTTTAAATTAATGTCTTATCACTATCAAAAGAAAATTTTAAGAATTAACTCGACGAATCGCATAAAGTCATAGTGGAGTTGAGATAAAACATTAAATAGATCATAATAAGTCAAAACACTGAATAACAAAATTCAGACTGCATTCAATAGTAATATACATACATGCATCTCGAATAATAAATTTCGATGGGAAAATAATCATTCATGCAAAGCATATTATATAATGCAAGAATTATACAATAAAAAAAAATATAACCAGCTCAGATAGAGAGCGTACTATTATTTTTAGACAATTGTATATAACCATTTAATACTAAAATTTCAAACACACTACACATATATGTATTCATGCACCTTGAATAGAAAGTTTCGATGGGAAAAGAACTACTCATGCAACATACATATGTAATGCCAGATTATTCACTCAAATAAATTAAAACAGACCCACTCAGATGGAGAGTATACTGTTAATTTAAGTCAAGTAAACATCATAATTAATAGCTCTAGTTCCATTGATCTAACATGTACACTCAGATGGAGAGTATAGTACATGATATCAATAACTAGTATTTCACCTAGTGAGCTTGCAATAAATTTATCTGATATGGAGGAAGACCTAAAGTCGATGCGTAAATTTATACTCACTTGAAATTAATAGTGGGAGAACATAGAAATATATTTCTATCACCACTTAATCATGGTTACATTATAATTACAGAATTGGTTCAACATGTAAGCTCAGATGGAGAGTCAATACATGTTATCAACTACTAGTAATTATACTCAGTAAGTTCATAATAAATTTATCCGATATGGAGGAAGACCTAAAGTCAACGCGTAAATTATTATCTCACTATAAGTAAATAGTGGAGACCATAAGGGTTAATTCCTATCACCACTTGATCACAACCACGAAATTTTCTCTTACGACTAAATTCCAAAATTCACAAAATGCTCAACCCCATATAGATAGTCATGAAACACTAAATCAATGTTATTCACTGCATACAGTAAGTGTTATTTACTAGGGTTTTCCAATAGACTTACCAAATTTCAGGTCTATTGGAGATCATAAAAGTCATGATCGTCAAAACAACAACCAATTTTGAAAAGTTATTATCTAAGCATTTTAAAGAATTTAAAACATGGCATACATTCAAACCATATATCATTTCATGTTAAATAAACATGCGTCATTATGTTTCAGATTTAACAAAAATAAGACTGACATAAAAGGAATTACTTTTCATATTCAAATCACATTTTAATCCAGCAAACCGTAAAAAACATCTAAGTGATCCCGGATAACCGAAATATGACATAATTTATGCAGTGAGTATTTCTTATCAGGTCGTTTCTGATGATCCTACCTAATTTCAAGTCAATTGGAGATGGTGATCACCAAAACTAGACCAAATACGAATAAGTCTTTCTAGGCGAATTTAAGATTCAACCAATGTGATTTACATTCTTTCCATATATCATATTAAGTTAAATTATCATGTGTAATCATGTTCCAGATTTAACACAAATAAAACCGATATACAAAGAATAGTTTTTCATATTTAAAGCTTATTTAATCTAATAAACTGCTTAAAACCCCATATAAAAGACCTCGAAACACCAGAAAACAACGTGATTCACTGCATAGCAGTGAGTGTTTCTCACTAGGTCATTTTGTAATGGATCTACTACATTTCAGGTCAATTGGAGTTCGTCAAATTCATGACCTCCAAATCCATGACCAAATTCAGAGATTAACCGTTTTAGGAATTCTCATGGATTTAAAAAAATATATATATATGATCATGCTTTCTACTATCCTTATATTTATTCCATGAGCACAAGACATAGACTATGTCCTTCTTTTTACATAAGGTACATAAAACCACATCTTACATTAAATTGTCCTCCCATTTTATATACATGAGAATCCAAGATATTATTTTTCATCATTTTGGATGACTTCTTAATATCTCTTCTCATGAATAAATATAGCATCACTAATATCAAGAGGTAAACCTCTACTGGGTAGATGAAAAACCCACCGCTAGAGCAAACTTATCAAGGACAATTTTCACATGGTATATTGAGTAGGCTTTCAATGACTCAAATAAATAGATTATTTTAGTAAATCCTATTTATTAATCATAGTTCTCAATCCATGTACGGACATAATCACATATGTATAAAACTATTAAGGATTTTCCATGATTCCAAATAAATAAATCACCTTGGTGATAACCATTTATTAATCATAAATTCTTAACTCATGTATGATATCATATCACATGTATAAAGTCATTAAAATTTTTTAATGATTCCAAATAAATAACCCACTATAGTAGAACCTATTTATTAATCATAAATTCTTAACCTAAGTAACATTATATACATATAACGAGATAATATATCCATGACCCACCACTCATCAAAGCTATAAATCATAAGAATCATTGTTGCCCAAATTATTTTAATAAATTACAATGCACTGTTTTATGATCATTATAGTACCATACATTGGATAATAGAACCAGAAAATTCCAACTAATAATATCCTTTGAAAATACAAAAGAAATTTTATAATAATTGAAAAAATAACCAGTGACACAAACAAAAGTAACCTGGCAGTCATCCTCCATTCCCGGTGGCTATACGTTCACAAAATCAAAGCCCAAACTAAGTAAACTTGATTTTAATGTTTGGCAGTAACCTAAGTTTCGCTGTCAAAATTCAACGTTGTCAAAAAAAGCTTCCCCTTTTCCTTTAACCATTCATTCCCCATTGCAAAATTATTCTTATTGTTATAGGTATAACAAATAATTAGCCGCATCACGAGGTAACAGAATCGAAAGGTGAGCAAATAGAAATTCAACTTTGGCACCACAAAGACGTTGAATCCGATACTCTTGACAGCAAACTTTAAAACTTCACACATGATTTCAATAAGACAAAATCATGAACATGTATATAATCAAAGATATACATATTATCTGTGTTATCTATTCAGATGCAAACAGGATCTGATACCAGATTGATGAAAAATCGATATGAACAACGGAAGCAAATAGCCAGAATCACTTGCATGTAATATAGACAACACATAATCACATATAATAATCGAATATAAAATCGATACTTATCCCTTGAAGCGTGACTGCGATTGCGAAATCATCATCCAGTTCCACGATCTTCTGCTGTGTGACTCGAATAATATCCGGAATTAGCTAAATTTGTGTGGGCGAATTTCTCCTAAGAAAATCAGTGTAGTAAAACCCTTAGCCTCCTTATGAAATAAGACCCCTTTTATATAGGCACAGGTTTTAGGATTTAAAACCTTTTCCTAAACCTACTGGGTCTTTCTTTTCACCCAAGAACTAGAATTTCATTTAATTCCTAGTTATTCGGGCACAACATGGACCGCATAATTTAATTAACGAGACTTCTATTATGGACTTAGTTCGAAATATCTGAATTAATACTACCATAATAAATTACGAATTATTCCACTAAAAATTCGTAA
>ML334641.1:998-23989 GCA_005239505.1 Nicotiana paniculata
CTGTGAGATCGACTCTGGGCATAATACCCCGGATTATATTTGCAACGCCTGCTTAGTCTTTTATTAGACATAATTGAGCGTGATCAACCTTCTTTTACTCCTGGCAGCCAGAGTAAAAATCCCTTGACGAAATAAGGCAAGAGAATAAAGATGAATGAGATGATTAAAGGTAAAAGGAACCGAGGCTAAAGTAGCTAAACATCTGAGACATGCAACAACCCGCCACACAAGAGGACCAACTTGTCCTAAGTAAATTTTGAAGAAACGACAGAATTCGATGATGACTGGATCAATAGGAAGTTTAAACCCTAAAGTAAAAGGGTAGGTATAAACGTAAGAATACACCGTCTTGTAAGATGTTATTCTTTGGTTCTCATTTGGAACGATGATAGGAAAATCAGACTTCCAAGAACATTCTGTGCGAACAAGGGGAACTAAACCTTCAGTAATAAGGGTAGGGTACCTATCAGCACTATCAAGGGATAACGACTGATCAACAAGGACCTGAATATCCCTAGTGAAGGTAAACTCAGCAGGAATGATTTCATCCACTCGTGGTTCGCGTAAGGGTTCATGATATTCTCTACCCCTAGACGAAGTTCTAGAAGCCCTAGCTCTTGGAGAAATTAAAGACCTAGCAGAAGGAGGAGAAGCAATCTGGGAAGAAGAAGAACATCTTAAAGGAGTAGAGCCCAAACTCCTCAGTCTACCACCTCTCCAGCTTCGCGTCGGAGCAGAAGAAGGGGTCAAATCATCCACATTTATCACTCATTTAGGTTGGTTCGATGAAGACATATTTACAAAGACAAGAAAAAAAAATCTTCACAAATAAAGAAGACAAGTTAGAAGTGTTTCGTGAAAGTAAAGAAAAGAAAAGAAAATGGATATTTATACTTGAAGACAACCGTCAAACATGGGAAAAAACAATGATGAGAAAGGCATAATTGAAGGTGTCACTTCGTGACTGATGCAACCGTAAAAAGCCCTAAAAGGCACCGAGTAACTGTAGAACCAATCCAGAGGGAACACGTGGCTTGAGCATTAGATAGAAGTGACAAGCAACGCCTATGTTCAGAGAAGGATACAATATTTCGAGGTGAAATGGCGGTAAAATATTCCCGTCATAAATGCGTATGCACTTACCAAATATTAATCGATAAATAAATGGTAAGTGTGAGGGACTATCTGTACTGGTAAAAAAAGAGTTTCACACGTATGATAATTCTTGATGGCTCAGTCGGCTACGTGGACCAAGGAAAACATGACAGTTGGACATGATTCTATAAAGAGGTGCGAAACAAAGAGACACGACTCAATAAACCTACGGAGTAATCAGCTACGAGAAAGTTAACCTGATTGAGACAAGGAAGAGACACGGTCATAATGAATCCGGACAAAGCTACGGGCAGATTCAGAGACCCTCAATTAATGACTCACGCGTTACACAACCTTCATGCAACAATTACGATCATTTTATGCAATGTCCCATTAATATAATAATTAGTCATTAATGAGCGATCATTGTAAGAGGTAGACGTTGTATTAAGAAATTCTCTATATAAGGGAATAAAATATAACTTGTAAGGGCATCTGAACTACAAATACAATATATTTTATTTTTCTGTGCATCATATTATTATCTATTTACTTACTCCTTTTTATTTATTATTATTTTCTGGATTATCAGAAACCCGTGTTCATCCTAATAATAGCTTTGATCAAAGGATCTAATTCTTTGGTTAAATATAATTATTTTTGGTACAATTAAAACTCTAATTTTTATAAATTTAAAACTCTTGAACATATTATATGTAATGTTTATCTCATAAACCAAGGCGGCAGAATAGTAGCAAAGATGTCAATTAACAAAGTGGTTAGTTCCTAATTAGTCTCTAAGTCTTCTTCTTCATCCGTGTCTCTGTTCTTTTTAGGAGTGATTCGTCGGTTGGTACGGTACGATATTTAGACATTTCGATTCGATATTTTCGTTATTCAGTTTCGTAAAATGCTAAACCAATACCGTACCTAATTAAATTCGGCATGATTCAATTTTTCTCCTTTCAGTTTCGATTTATTCGGTTACGTAACTTCGATTCATTCGGTTTGAATACTAACTAGTACATAGAGTCATAGACGGTAATATTCTTAATTAAAGTACTCAAAAGTAAAAAACTAAGAACGTTTGTTGACAAAAGTTTTGTCCAAAACCAATATATACCAATCTAGAGAGAAAAAACTTAGAGAAATGTCTTGTTACTCGCTTAGATTTAATTGATGAACTTAGAGAATAAAAGAAAGTAAAATTTTAGATTTCTGATACTTATGTTATAATTAATAAAATTTGTATTGTATAGTATAATATATATTTCGATAGGGATATTTTGATATTTCATTTTAAAATACCGAATATCATATCTAACACCAATTTTTTTATATATGGAATAATGAATACCAAAATCGATTTCGATAGGGTAATTAGGTATTTACCACAGCCCTAGTTCTTTTTCCCTTATTCTCATAATCTTCAACCTTTTCCATGTCTGTTTTTTTCCAGTACAACACGACCCATTTGAGCCCTTCACGAAATGCCTCAGTCCAGTAGTCCACCACCCATCTTCAACTTCTCTGCCCTAAAAAAATACGCAGGAGCTCTTGATTTCATAAACAAAAGGACATAGCAGCGAATTGAAGGAGACAAAAAGCTTCAAAGGAGACAAACGGACTAGTATAAATTACTAGCAGCGAATTGAAGGTATTTCGTTTCCCATCTCTTCAAATCTTTACTTAGGGAAATCAATTCTCAAAATTTTCCCTAAAATTTTGGTCACAGATCCCACACCCTTATCCGTGTCAGTGTCGTGTCGACACCCAAATTGCCGTGTCCTGAGCAACTTAGAATGGCTATGGCGAATCTTGATTGTATATGATGTCATATGAGATTTGTTAGTATTCTTTATGCTTTATGGACCATAAAAGACGAAGCATTCAATATTCCATATATCATATGATTCTTTGGTGTTATTTATTTTCCATATTCTTGGGCTTTCAAATAGTTTTTCTTGGATAAAGAATAATTTTTCTTGTGAGTTTTGAAATGGTGTCGTCTGGATAGAAAATTGCTTTTGAAATTTTAGAAGTTGGATTTTGATTTTGATGTTATGGAGGTTGTTAACTAAGCTGCTGAATGAGCTGATTTAACCATTTGAAAACCTCAAGTTGGCTGACACTATTGTAATTATATGTAAATTAGGGTACCACTTTACTTAGCTGTCAATGATGAAGTGGGTTTGGAGAATCTCGGATGCTTCCCAGACGGAAGCAATTCTCCAAAAATTTTCTGAAAATTATAGAAAACATTCATGGTGTTACACAATTGCACGAGCTTCAGTCAATACGTTCTGGGTTCGAGGACTAGCGGGCGGAGCGCCTTCTTCCCAACCTGCCTGGCCACAGGTATTTGCTTTGTTCGCGGACAGGTGGAGTCACGCTGATTCATTGGTCAAACAGGATCTGAGAGAAAGGGTTTCACATCTAAGGGATGAGTTGCTAGCTTGCAGTGGCGATGCTGAAAGGATTGAGAAAATATTAGCAGATAGAGGGGTTTTGTTGTTTAGGAGGTATGCAGATGGTTCTGCGGTTGTTGAGCTTTTAAAACAGCTAAAATCTTCGCCCCAATTAGCGCTCCAGGTGATTTTATTTCTGTACGTAATATACGTATTATCTGTATATTGCAACATACCATATCATCCTCATTGTAACTGAACCGAATTTGTTTTGCGACGGTTGACTATTTTTTTGTCTGACAGATTTTCATTATTTGCCAGTTATAAACTACTCAAAAACTCTGCTAACCACCAATCTTTGAAATAAAAAAATGATAAAACAAATATAAATATGGAATCTTGGTCAAAGAGGACTTGTTGACACTGCAAAGGTCAATTGAATTGGAACCTCATAGAGTGCTTGTGTGAGTTGAACTTTTATGATTACATTATGTAAGTTAGGTGTGAAAAATAATAATGGAGTTGAGTTTGTGGATGAGACAAAAATGAGGTGTTTCTCTTCTTTTGGCAATATTAGATGATTCTCTTTTCGGTTAATCTAATAGTAATTTCGTGTCATTCTACTAGTCACAGTTGAAGAAATGTCTTGTTTGCCTTTACTGTATTATGTACTTCTTCTCAATGCCTTTTACCTAAGACCAGATGTTAAGTCTCTATGATCACTGCATTTTTGTTTTTGAAGAAGTAACGTACTTTGTCTGTTTTCTCAGGCTTTTGACTGGAGGAGAAGACAATTGGATTACTGGACTCCCATGACAGCTGAGGAGTATTCCAATGCTATTGTTGTTGCTGGAAGGTTAAAGAATGTTGATCTTGCAGCTGAACTATTCAAAGAGGCTTCTAACAGGCAACTCAAGTCCACCTCTTTATATAACGCCCTTATGACTGCTTATATGTTCAATGGTTTGGCTGTAAAGTGTCAATCAGTTTTTCGGGACTTGAAGAGGGAAGTAACATGTACTCCAACTATTGTAACATACAACATACTTATCTCGGTGTTTGGTAGATTAATGCTGATAGATCACATGGAGGCAACCTTACGGGAAATAAATGATTTGAATATCTGCCCAAATGTTAGTACGTACAACAATATGATTGCTGGGTATATCACAGCATGGATGTGGGATGATGCGGAGAAGACATATAGAATCATGAAGGCAGGAGGTGTCCTACCTGATCTTACCACCCATTTATTGATGCTTCGAGGATATGCACATTCTGGTAAGTTGGATAAGATGGAAAGGATCTATGAGCTTGTCAAAGGTCATGTTGATCAGTATGGGATCCCATTAATTCGATCTATGATATGTGCTTACAGTAAAAGTTCTGACATAAATAAAGTTCAAAAGATTGAAGAATTGATGAGGTTGATTCCTAAAGATGATTATAGGCCTTGGTTGAATGTCATATTAATCTGTCTGTATGCAAAGGAGGATTTATTAGATGAGATGGAAAGTTCAATAAATGAGGCATTTAGACGTAACACATCTGTCACAACAGTTGGTGTCATGCGTTGCATCATTTCAAGTTATTTCCGAAACAATGCAGTGGACGAGCTTGCTAATTTTGTTAGCCGTGCAGAATGTGCTGGTTGGAAAATATGCAGGTCCCTTTACCACTGCAAGATGGTTATGTATGCATCACAAAGGCGACTCATTGAAATGGAGCAAGTTCTTGGCGAGATGGATAAAGTGAATTTGGACTGTTCAAAGAAAACATTCTGGATATTACTTAAAGCCTACACAACGTGGGGGGAAAAGGATAAACTTCATCAGGTCTTGTGTATGATTTGCAAGCATGGATATGGAATTCCTACGAATGGATGAACTTGGTAGTTAATATTTCAATTTCCTCCTGTCACCTTGCTATGGAGGTCATGGTTAATTGATTATAATGCTGCTGGAATTTGGGATTTTGATGAAGCCAGTTGACACTCTTATTTAGTTCTCCTTTTTTTGTTCCCTCTCATTGCTGACATACAACACACTAAAAGCTCAAGCGAAGAAAGCATTTCTATTTTATAGAAGAGTTAAGTCAAGCATGTGTGATCAACATGTCCACTTAGTGTCGATAAGATTCTGGGTATTTTAGACATCACATAGTTCTTAGTTATGTAACTTTACGTGTACTTTAAGGGGAAACTGAATTTCCATGTACCACGTCTCTATTTTGTTCTCTATGGCTCTAAAATCTTCTACAGCCTTTCGGTCCATCGACTTCCAGCTTTTCTGGGTTTTAGCATTATCTCTCCGCTACTAACTTTGTATGTTCTTTCTATTCTGCTTTCCTATTTTTTTCTTGTATTAATATACAACGGCAATATAACTGCTCTCTCTTCTTGGCTGTTCTTGCTAGATTCTTAGTCGCTGCACCCGCTTGGAAGATTATGTTGTTCCACTGCCACTGATCGGTGAGTCTCACTGATATTCTATCACTTTTTCTTCTTTCTTCCTGGTGTCTAAATTTAAATCTGGGGTAATGGTTCCAACAATAGAGCAAGTAGTAAAATAGATGGCCTATTTATTTTTAGGGTAATTACACTAAGCACTCCCGCAATATTGCTCAGTTTTAGATATACCACTTGTATTTTTTCAAGAAACACGTAATACACCTATATTAGGAAAATCCAACATATTCTTATTTCCTTTATATTAAAAATTAATACATGGAAAAGTTGCCCTTATCCCCATTCTCATTCTCTCCTTCTAGAACAATTTCGATTATCCAACTTCTCCTCACAAATCAATATGTTTGAAACTTCTCCACTATTGTTACTGTATTCCAGTAGCCTCACCAAGTGTGGCCTTATCCTCGAAAGTGTATTGATTTTCTTGCAAAGCTTTTGTCCAGCAAAAGTTTCACATTTTAGTCGATTTATATATAACCACTGTTCGGACTAATGGAGGCATAACTTCGACAAACACCCTTGGAGAGTGGTTCACGGCCAGTTCGATCGACAATAATTACATCTATATATTTCTCTTTGAGAATAATATTTTATTGCAACCAAGAAAAAGAAAGAAACCGGAATAAGGTAGTGTTTCAAGTTTGGAGAGTGTCCAACAGGAGTTTGGCTAGTAAGGGACAAGTGAGTAAGGATGGGAATAGGGATAAGGGCAACTTCGTCCATATATTAATTTTTATATGAAGGAAATAAGAAATGTGTAGGTTTTCCATAATATAGGGGTATTCAGTGTTTGATTTAGAAATATAGGGGGTGTATCTAAAATTAAGTGATATTATAGGGGCGTTTAGCATAATTTACCTTTACTTTTATAGTAAGATAGATGGATGATTCTGTTTCATTATTTGAGTATTTTAAATGGTCATTCATATGAATCATGAATATCTGGAAAGCTACAGTGCTTGAATGCCAATTCTTCCCTCTTTATTGATGGAAATGCTAAAATTGGTGATGCCTCTATTCGACTGCTGGTTTACAAATAATTTTCTTTCTTATTCTTCTTTTCTAAAAAACGGTGTTCCTTTTCTCAAATGACACTATTACTTTTCTATTTTGTTTCGAGAATAGAGTATTTTAATGGCCTTGCGGTGGTTGTTATTCGAAAAGATTTATGCATTTGGGTTCAAAGATGCATTGTGCGTATTAGTTAGAAGAATATTGCTACAGATTCAAACTTCCATATTGTCCCATTTACTTTCTAACAAAAATTGCAGAGCCTTGAGACTGATATTTTATCAAGGCAAAGGAAAAAGGGTTTTATTATTCAGAATGAGTGTTAATATTTGTCCCAAGTGATAAATTACTCATTTAGAATGAAGTATCATATGAGATATTAATGAGGTATCATCTGGCATATTGTGCATTATTCATTCAATTCTGTCAGTTTTTAGAGGAGTAATAAGAAGAATTCTATGGAGCACACTGGGTTATGCCTTCCCAAATTCATGTGGCACGTCGTCATGCTCTTTGCTCCTTTAGCTGATATGTCTTCTCTTCTGACATGTGGGTATTTATCCTATGTAAGGTGTAAATGAAAGGACTAACCGGTAAAGCATAGTAACCACTTGAATCACTGGATCGAGGGAGCTGCACATATCTTTGTCATAGGACTGACATATATTTATGCTCTAACTGAAATTTGTCTCTTACCTATATAAGAAGAGAGCGTTTGTATTGTATTGAAAGAGCTTTCATTCTAGAATAAACTGTTTGGAAGGTCTGCCATAAGTGCCCAACTAAATTCCATTTTGAAAATTTCTAAGCATTTTGTATGCTATTCTTTGTCAGGACATCCAATTTGATTGCAGAACCATTGTGAGTTTGGGTTTTTACGTCTTTTTCTTTCCTGCTACTGTGCTAGTATTGAGCAGTTTTTCCACGAGTACTTATATGAAAAACCTATGTTTCCTGAGCAGACATGTGCAGAGACAAACGAAAAGCCGTTTCTGTGGCAATTTTTGCAAGCACCAGCCAACTCATTGCGGTTTTGTATCTCAACCAAGCCTCCGACATCCCACTAATTTCTGCATCCAAGGCAAATTGTTTCTCATCTTCAATTCAATTTGAGGGATCCCAAAGAAGATATTTGGGTCTAGTATCTCCGAACTGAAGAACAGCTGTCACTCGTTAATGCTTAGAACTGCAGCGAATCCCAGATTTACCTGGGAGCCATGCCTAGATATTTCTATTCGATTCTAAAATGTGGATATGAGGCTTTTCTTGCCCAATCAGTCAAAATTTCTGGAAAAACTGATAGCAGAATAGGGCATGTTTCTGGGCTGCGACATATATGAGGCTTTTCTTGTCCAATCAGTTAAAAGTTCCGGAGTAGCTGAAGCAGAGTAGGGCATATTTCTGGCTGCCATGTGTTACATCTGCTGGTTTATTTATTGGAGCCGAGGGTCTACCGGAAACAACCTCTCTACCTGCACAAGGTAGGGGTAAGGCTGCGTGCATACTACCTTCCCCGTACCCCTATTTGTGGGACTACACTAGGTTTAGAACATATCTGGTCTGCTACCCAGCTTTTCAACTAATGCATACTGAGGTGAAGCATCGAAGAAAATAGGGGAAATAACTGTGCTTCCTCAACCACGGGCTTTTCACATGGAAAGGTCTGTATTGACTACTCTGTAATTGGTGAGTGGTGCATTCTGGACTTTTAGGTTCTGTTTCTTTCCACTTTCGAGGTTTAGTGATATGATAAACTACCCGGCCACCTACTCATTATGTGAAAGCCTTATACAGTAACTTTAAGTCCCTTGCTTAGAAATACAAACTTAATAGATGTGGATCCATCCTTATCAAAAAAACAGGAAAAAGATAGATGGGGACCAAGATTTAGAGTCATTGAGGTCGGAGGTGATGTGGTGTATATATATATGTACATTTTAAAACTCACATTTGTATGCATGGTTCGAGTTAAGAAAATTGTCTGGTTGAACCCACTAGATCTGCCTCTATTAACTAGTACTAATAGTTACTACGGAAGGTGTTTAAAGACTGCTTCATTTCGTGCAGGTATATCCGGAGACAGAAGATGTTTATTTCACTCTGTTGCTCATGTTGCTTGTTTAAGGTCAGGGGAAGCCCCCCACCTGACGAGAACCTACAGAGGCAATTAGCAGATGAATTGCATGGGAGTAAAATGGAGCATGTACAACAGTGGCCAAAACCATGGCAAGATCACTAGAGGCACTATGGAGCTTACCGAAAGGTTCTGGAATGTGCGGAAGCCTATGGGAAGCCCCCAAAGAGTGGAATGTGAAGAAGGAATGGCGAAAACACTGTTGGGGGAATGAGTGATAGATAACTGGGAGAGAGCGTGGGAAACGTTAACAGTTGGTGGTATTGCATTAGAAATGTGATTGGACACCGAGGTCTGAAGTTCTCACTGTTTTTTTTGGTTAAACAAAAATGTTTTATTTAACCAAGTTTAACAGTATGTTCAATCTGACCCGTTTGGACTTAAAAGTTTTCACTCTTATTTGCACCGCTACACGTGAACTTCAGACCCGCATGTCCGGAGTTTGCACTGCTACAAATATTAGACATGTGGGTCAAAAGTTTGCACTGCCAAGAGTGAATTTCCAACCTGCATGTCTGAAGTTTGCATTGCTACGAGCGAACTTCAGACCCAAGATTTGATTGCACTGCGAACTTTAAATTCGAGGTATGAAATTTTGTATTAGTTGCCAAGGAATGAACACAGCTGGCACAGTCGCAGCAAGTATTAACGAAATATTCTTGGCTCGGACATCGATATCTTGGTGATGATAAGGAACTTGATCAGTTTTTGTTGACTTCTTTTTTCTATGTTAACGCATATGGTTCCCTTAGTTGGCTGAAACACATCGCTACATGTTTACAAACTCAACAAAACCATAACATTTGGTTAATTTTCGCCCAAAAGGTTTATCCACTTATTGTAATCACCAAATCATAGATTATTATGCTCTAATAGCGGAATTCATTTTTCTTTTTTGTTCTTCCTTTGCGACCGTTTAATTCAATTCTAGCAATCATCAAATATTGTTTACTATAAGATTAAAAGGGCACAACTACCTACTAGAAGTAAATTTTATCCGTAGTATTGAAAGAGTAACAATTGGCCCTTGAACAAAATTTTATAGTAGTACTATATATTAATCAACATATGCTTAGTGAGATTAAGCTTCAAAGGATAAAAGTCTTGTACGTATAATAACTTCACACGCTTATTTTGAACTCACCGATTTTAGATTCTGGATTTGCTTCTATACGCCAGTTGTCTTGGTTGAGTGGCAGTGATGAGTTGGTTAATGCCTTAATGGGGCTCCCAGATCAGATAATGATTAGCTAGTATGCAAATGGGCTTTTTTTTTCTTTTTTTTTCTTGAGAGGTGAGTCATGTGGCCAATGCAAATTTGATCCCTTTCTTTCTGTAGTATAGGGTTTGGCAAGAGCCATATATTTGTTTCAAGCCATTATTGCTCTATCGAAAATCCATTCTTTTTTCTTTTTTGTGTGTATGGATAAAATCGGGGATAAAGTTTTCCCCAATTCCCCGATGAGGAAACAAAGGGGAAGCACGACTCGATGTGATCATAACCGAGGCCCAGGAACCCCTCGTGTTGAAACCCAGGATGAATGAACGATGTATCTGAGATCGAGTACGATGGAATAATTGACCCAGACTAAGTATAGCTTCTGGACCTCGAAAAATACGGAGAACGATCATGCATGAAGAGTAGGGGACCATAATGTTCGACCTCAACCGAATATTATGGCGCGAATCTCGTCCAATATCAACTACAAATCGGCATTTACCGGGAAAAGAAGATTTTACCTTATTTAAACTTATACTAGGATTAAAATTCCCCTACTATATAAAGGGAAAGGTTTCTTTCCTTTCAACACAATGTGACACGCAAATCAAAGCAATAAAAAATTTATTTTTGTCTTCTAGCTATTGTTCAAAGTGTTCTTCATTTGTTCTCTTCTTTATTCACGATCGAGCTTGCACCGAAAGTCCAATTGAGGATGATTTCCGCTGTTCAACCTAAGATTAGGCTTGGTTATCACATTGCGATTGATTTGATATTTTTTTGTCTTTAACTTATTTACGTGTTGTTCTTAAGCATTCATATTGAATTAAATCACATATCCTTTAAACCACGTACAAATTTAATAGTACTCATTTTTGGAGTAAACAATTTGGTGCCCACCAGGGGCTAAGGATAATAGTGGTGATTTGATACAAATCTCCATAACACACTCTACTTTATGCTTGTTCTTTGAAATTTTGATTCTAGGTTAGCCTAAGGATGTCAAACTCTTAGTCTGCTCACTTGAACGTTGACACTGAGTCCGGACATCACGGCGAGAACAAACGTGAGGCCTAGTAATAATGTGCCTCATGTCGATCCCAATGGTGTCCCAGCCGCCGACCCGGTCGATGCTAACTCACAGGTGGCCATCAACATCAATTTACTAACTGATCTCGAAAATAGTGTTCGTGGGGCCCCCTACCAGCAGCTTGAGAAACGCTCGAAGGTAAAGGGGTAAGCCTGCGGTTGATATTCAAAATTTTGTAGGCTCAATAAGCAGTGATAGCATAGTTGCAAAACCAAACCACGCCCCTAACAGGGTCGAACTCGAACAAATTGCCCGAACCGGGTGAGTTCAGACCCTGGGAAACTTTTGAGGTGATGAAGATTCTTGAAGCATTGACTAAATGGGTGGAGTCAAGCGAGAAAAAGATTGAGGCCAGCAACAAGAAGGTGGAAACGTACAACTCCAAGGTCGATAAGATCCCAGGAGCACCTCCGATATTGAAGGGACCAAACTCCATAATGTTTATTCAGAAGCCTTTCCCCCCGAGTGCTGCACCGAAATCGATCCCCACGAGTGAGCTAAAAAACACTTCAGAAATAGGGACGCCAACAAACAGGTCAAACAAGAAGAGCCCTAGCACGTAATCAACATGATCATTGGGGCAGTCAATGTCCCTTAGGGGCTGATGATAAAACACACTCAAGTGTCTATCATGAGGGAGAAACGCACCCAGGATTATGTCCCGGAAGGATCTATCTCATTCAACGATGAAGACATCGAGGGCATCGTACAACTTCACAGTAATGAACTGGTAATATCTGTACTTATCAATAAATCTAGGGTTAATCATGTATTGATTGATCCATGTAGCTTGGCCAACATCATCAGATCGAGGATCCTAGAGCAACTGGGGTTACATGATCAAATAGTATTTGCGGTCCGGCTATTGAATGGATTTAACATTGCGTGCGATATCATGAAAGGTGAGATAACACATGAAACAAATGGTACAACACTTGGATTGAACTGCTGGGACCACCCAAGAAACAAATTTCTATGTGATCGAAGGGAATATGAGGTGCAACACTTTGTTCGGAAGGCCGTGGGTCCATAACATGAGGGCGGTGCCTTCAACCTTGCACCAGGTGCTGAATTTTCCCGCTCCACGAGGAGTCAAAACGATCTACGAAGAACAGCCGGCCGCGAAGAAAATGTTCGTTGTTGATGAAGTGATCCCAGTGCCCATGGTTTCAACATAAAAAAGTGCGGAACCAACCAAAAAAGAAGAAACTAAATAGCAATCAATGATACCAGCCTTAATCGAGCCGAAAAAACTAAAGGAGCACGGAGCGGATGACGAGGACGATTATATTTTCCCGAGATTAATCATAGAACCTGATGACACCGACGCCACCAAATCGAAAATCGAGGAGATGGAGAAAGTTATATTGATTGAGCACCTACCGTATCAAAAGGTATACCTGGGCACGGGGTTAACCCCAAAGCTCAGGAAAAACCCTATTGATTTTTTAAATCTAATACTGATTGTTAGTTTTGTCTGGTCCCATCTAGACATGACAGGGATCCGACCGGAGGTAACCACTCACAAGTTAAGCTTGGATCCGAAGCTCCATCCAGTTAAGTAGAAGAGAAATCCACAATCCGAGATCAAATACGCATTCATCAAGGACGAGATATCTAAACTTCTGAAAATAGTTCCATCTAGGAAGTTAAATACTCGAATTGGTTAGCTAACGTAGTGGTAATACCTAAAAAGGAAATAAATTAAGTATGCATGTATATTACAAAGATCTAAACTAGTCATGTCCAAAGGATTCTTTCCCTTTTCCTAATATCGATTGAATAATCGACGCGACTGTCGGACATGAGATACTCAGTTTTCTCAACGCCTACTCGGGGTACAACCAAATTCGGATGGAGATGGACGATCAAGAAAAGACTTCTTTCATAACCAAATTCGGCACCTACCGCTATAACATAATGCCGTTCGAATTAAAGAAGTCGGTGCCACATACCGACACTTAATCAACCTGATGTTCAAAGAACAAATAGGAAAATCAATGGAAGTTTATATTGACGATATGTTGGTCAAGTCCCTATGAGCAGAGGACCATTTGAAATATTTTTAGGAAACCTTCGACATATTGAGGAAGTATAACATAAAGCTAAACCCGGAGAAGTGTGCATTTGGAGTCGGCTCGGGCAAGTTTCTTGGATTCATGGTATCTAATCGAGGGATAGAGATCAATGTTGTGGAGGCGGGTTTCAACGTGTGACAACTCTTTGAAGTGTGGTATTAAAAGAAAAGTTTCGTCACCTAACGATATTTTAGGTGTGTTAGGGAACCTATTTGAAAATAACTATGTTTAACTAGTCTACGCCACCAAAGATCGGGTAAAGGCTCAAATTACCTCAAAGAGAAGGGGTTAGGCACACTTCGAGGTCCACAACTATGGTTCCCGACCAAAATTTTAACTATGTGGATTAGATGATTAATCTAGGTGATCAAACAAGCAAGGAAAGGTATCAAAGTTGAAGCCCTTTTTATAACACATAAGAATAAATAATTGGTACAAATCTTAAAGATTACAAGTGTACACCGACATTGGTCTATGTTAAATGACTAAGTGTAGATAACAAGCATATAAAGAAAATGGGGGGTCCTAACTTTTTTTGTCTAAAGGATCACCCCGTGCAACATAAATAAGACTTCGCAACTCCTTTAAGGTAGAGGGTTGCTCATATTATTCAGCGGGCACAAACAATCATCTCCTGCTACCCAATTACTATGTTGTAGTTGTTAATTAAGGCGTTCTAGTTCAATTCTATACCGTATCCTATGTGTGCACTACCCGTCCCATACCCATGGTCCAGGAGGCTTTAGACCCACTATCAGGTGGTTCTAGACTTTCCTTAGGATGCTCAAAATGATAAAATTAGGCGCGTATTGAAAAACATATAGGACTACACATAAGGCAAACAAGTGGCTCAAGGTAGCCTCCATACATAGCAGCAAAGGCACGCAAATAGATTTCAGATTGTGCAGTAGATAGTTTTAGCATTAAGTCGTCCATGAGTCACTAAATCCTATAGACATAGCTTCTATGTGACTATGATTTTAGCATTATACAAGCAGTGCTGCAACTAGTAGACTAACACATATGCAGGTTGAAAAGCATCACAAGTCCTATAGGCATGATCTATGATTGTTTGTGCAGAGAGGTAGTAAGATAGTTAGAAAACTTAGACTTGCCTGCGTTTCAGTTTATAGACAAGCTCTGTAGGCGGGCGAAAATATCCTATAGGTAGAATTTCTAATATTTGGAACTGGTTTTGTATATTTTATCTTTATAGGCATGTCGTCTAAGTGTAGTAATGCGACAAAGTAACAAAGTAGTTTATTAGTTGATTAAATTCCTATAGGCATGATATCTAAAGGAGCAACGCGCCGAAACCAATAGAAATAATTGATTGATCGATTAATTAAAACCCTATAGACATGGTATCTAGATGGGCAATACGAACATGTTATTCATCCTATAGACATGTTGTCTAAGTGTTGAAGGGTAGACATTGAAACAACATAGAAATTACTTGAGTTCGACATGTTTTGACAAGTTAGGTGAAGTGTGTGCATGATTTATATAGACATGATTTCTATTGATGTTGAGAAATAAAGCAAGTTAAACAAATAGCACATAAAAGCACGTATACCCTATAGATATATTTTCTACACTTTCATGCAAATATGAATAATTACAGAAGGAAACCACCATACACCAACCCCTTTTATTAATCTCCCATTATTAATTATTACAACTATCACGACCCAAACCGATGGGCCGCGACGGGCACCCGATACCTTACTCGATCGAGTACCAACGTCACGCATCTTTCTTATTATATTATCATATACTCGTGACATACGAGCCTAATAGGCCAACATAATCATTTACAAACTCAAAATATAGGCCGACAAGGCCGTAAAATCTTTCACGTATCGACATATGCCTACAATCCTCTAAGAGTACATAAATGTCATAACGGTCGGGATAGATTTCCGCCATACCAAACAATACCCGTCTAAATCATACTAACCAAACAAGCAACTCTGAAGCAAATAGAGTGCACCAACATCTTCCGCTGAGCTGATATCCTACTTGGAGGCCTCTCGACCTATCTATTGGGACCTGCGGGCATGAAACGCAGCGTCCCCAGGCAAAATGGACGTCAGTACGAATAAGGTATCGAGTATGTAAAGCACATAAATAAATACATAAGAGACATGAAAGAGATATAGAGTAATTGACTCAACCTGTATGTTTGGATAACTGTGAAAATAATTAATCACTTTTAGCATCATGCATATGCATATGAATGTCCTGTCGTACATAGGTATATGTTTCATAACATCATCAGCCTCTGAGGGCATCCCATCATATCATATTGTCCGCTGTGGGCAAATCATCAATGTATACCAGCTGATAAGGTGGTGGTGCGTATATAACGCCATAACCTTTTTCATATCCCATATACATATATATACATACATATATACGCGTAATTAACACCGTTTGAACCATATTTCATCCACTGTGGGGAACATCATCATCATATACCAACTGATCAGGTGGTGGTGCGTATATAACGCCATAACCTTTTTCATATCCCATATACATATATATACATACATATATACGCTTATATAACGCCGTTTGAGTATACATACATATATACGCGTAATTAACACCGTTTGAACCATATTTCATCCACTGTGGGGAACATCATCATCATATACCAACTGATCAGGTGGTGGTGCGTATATAACGCCGTAACCTTTTTCCATATCCCATATACATATATTTACATATATATGCGTATATAACGCCATCTGGTCATGGGTCAATGCATATGAATGCAATGCATATGAATGCAATGCATGAAAAGTATGTTAATAAAATCTTTCGGAGATTCATAAGGCCATTTTGCCTTTCAGTAATATCATAAAGTAAACTCTTTTCAACTTTCATATTTTTCTAAGACCCACGAACAAAATGATAAAATATTATGACACATGAAAATTCAAGAACATAGATATCTCTAATACTTATATGAATAGAGTCATTTATGGAATTTGTGTATTTGTACATTTCGTTCGTATCACATGGATCATGCCAAAAGAAAGAAGGGATAGCCTTAACATACCTGAAGTAGGGAAAAATTCGTATAATATCCTTGGAAAAGATTACACCGTACTCCCTTAAATTGTAAAACTTTACGTTGCTACGGTTCTAACAATTCTGTCGTTGGAATTGTTTGGTTGCAAGAATTTCGTTGGAAGCTTTTTATTTTTGATCGAGTTTAGCTTCTGTTCTTGATATACTTTGAATTAGGAAGAAACATATATGAGAACCAAACTTGTAGTATAGAAGTTACACGTTAAAGTCTAGGTTCTGTTCTTGATATATATTTTGAATTAGGAAGAAACATATATGAGAACCAAACTTGTAGTATAGAATTTACATGTTAAAATCTTGATATCCTATGTAGCCACCTAAGCCAATATGATACTTAAGTCACTTTTTTGGTTAGCTTTCTTGCTTCCACGTTTGGGGGAGGGTTATTCTTATCTTATAATTCATTAATTAATTAGGTAATGTCATGTTATCCGGTAATTAACTAATTATCCGTATAATTAAAAATTATTTTAAATTACTTAAAATTCTACTTATTTTAATACACTTTATACATTCTACTATCATGGTCATATGGTACCTTCGTACTAGTCCATAAGTATCAGGTATTAACGCTTGGCCCGAATTTTATCCCAACATGCCAAATTTGGACGAAAATTTATTTTCTTTGACTTGCTTCCCCTTTCACCTTCACGAATTTACTCACCTCTTGTTTGAAATAGCATAATCCTTATAATCTTCAAATAATCTTTTCCTTGGAATGATGTCAATTGCCTTATGACAAATTCAACGTACAATACTACAGGACGCAACATCGTCGTAATTTAATACTGCCAAGCGTAACATTATCGTAATATAATACTGCGGGACGTAATATCGATGTAATATTGTGGGGCGTAACATCATTCCCCCCTTTGAAACATTCGTCCTCGAATGTTGACTGGTGCTCTTATCATTTTCATAACTTATAGCTCTTGTGAATACCTCAATACTCTCCTTTCCATTTAGGCAGTTGTTCAGTGAATAAATCCAAAAGCCAGGGCATTTCCCCCTTTAGGCTTCTTTCCCATGCCATGTCTTATGATTGAATTATTTTCAATCTTGTAACTGTTGCCACCTTCTATCATGCAGCATCTACGATACTGACCTTGTAAGTGTGCCTATGCATCTCTTCTCTTCTTTTTCCTCCAGCATTTAGCCAATATCTAGGCCTTACTCTGTAAACATATACAAGGCTTAATAGGATGCCTCTCTGGTCATCTATAGAAGTACTGGAGTTCTTCGCTCGGTACTTTGTAGAACTTACGAATATGGCTATATCTTATTTCATAGACCTAGTTATCCATTCGTATGACTTAACTGCCTCTACGTAGGTCATACTATACCATAACTCTTACTTCGATTTATTTTTACTAAGGTAAGCGACCAAACTCCAGGCTACTCTCTCGCTGTTTATTATGTATGTATAAATCTAAGTCCTTTAATGTTTCCTCGTTACTGTTCATCTTAAGAATGCCGACCTACTCTCATCTCATATTTTGTAATCCTTATCCAACCATTCTTTATTCACCTTGATATTGATCTACACTCTACCATTGATAACTTGAAACCTCTTACGTAATCATTTAGGGCTTACGTTGAATCGTGGAATATTGGAAGTGATTTTCTTGATCCACCTGGGGGAGATACGATACTATACTTCCATAATCGTATTTCATAGCATCCCAATGTGATTTACCTTGCGTGGGTATTTTAATCCTGCACAATTCATGAAATCATTACTCAATCGAAGACCCAAACGTCATCCTTTATCAATCACAATCACATGCCCATTGCACTACCAGGGCAGCATTCAGTCCCTTCTAAATGCTAATAGTCTTAGACTCCTTTGAGTTCATTCAGGCTATACTGAACTTCCTATAACCATTAGCTCCCTTGTTTTAGAGTGCTTAATCTCGAGGACTTATCCATTTTCGTCACCTTCTCACTTGCCCTTTCGTATCCTTACTCCTGTCTTTCTAAAACTTTGTTGTCCTATCATACTGTAGCTTGCGACCAATTTCCTTATGCTTTTCTGGAACATCAAGCGTGACATCATATCGTCTCTAACTTTCCTTTATTCTCTTGACTAGGCCTCTCAATACCTAGACCATAGGCTAGAAGATATACTACTAATGACGCCGCTATTATTCCTGGATACCGAGTCCCCACACTTCTAGACTTTTATCCAAAGTATGGACTATTCACAACCTTCTGCATTTGAGTATCTCGTACGTTGTTCACCTTTACCTTACCTACTTTAAAATATCACTTTACATTCTTCTACCTTTCTTTCATAACCTCCCTCCCGCATAAATATAGTTCACGTCCATAACTTGAAGCTCTATTATAATTCTTACACCTCTGGTGCATACACAATTCGGTGGGAGCTTCGTATTGACTTCTTATGAGTCTAGTACTCTTCAGTTGGCTTCATCATAGCTATTATAAAATATGGCTACTGTACTATATTTTTTACACCTCTGCTACTAGAGAGTGATCCTGAGGTCTATAATTCTCTTGGTTCCTCCTGTTTTGCTTAGTCGATGTAACTCTGTAGTCTCCTCTTCTTTTAGATCAGCCTCTATGTAGTCTTAAGATATATTCCGACCTGCGGCTCTTAGTATTAGTTATTACCTTAGCCTTTCATGGGCGCAAAGGAATATGCATGATATAATTCTTTAATAATTTAATCCTTCGTTTATTACCTGAGCTCAATTCTTTCTCTTAATGTATACCCAAATCTTTTATGACTGTATATGCTGCATGTATAAAACTTCGAACCCTTAAGTGTGTTCATAACGTAACCAACTCTGGATCATTGATCGAATAATTTATTTTGTTCCATCTTAGCTTTCTTTCAACGTAAGCTATTACTTTTTCTAGTTTTTTCAGCCCCCTTGTTGCGTCCATACTTAGCTTATCTTATTTCCCACGCACGCCGGGGTTCTCTTGCAACTCATATAATCTCGAATATTACTTTTAGCGTCATACAAAAATTCAATTCCTCTAACTCAACTTTTTCTCAACTATCTCTCTTTCCAACCTTCTTTCCGGATATAGGTATCGTCTTATTATGAATAGAATTTAGGAATTTGAATTCCTATGACTGAGCTCTACCACACGATCTAGAGTAAGAAGAAAGAGTGACAATCTCAAATGTCCTGTAGCCTCCTGCTTATAAGTGTGGTGCACGACACACCTATAAACAAGACTCTACTAGAACAACTTGTAAACTCCCTATGATAGAACTGCTCCGATACCACTTTTGTCATGACCCAATCGATGGGCCGCGACGGCCACCCGATACCTTACTCGATCGAGTACCAATGTAACGTATATTTCTTATTACATTATCATATGCTCGTGACATACGAGCCTAATAGGCCAACATAATCATTTACAAACTCAAAACATAGGCCGACAAGGCCGTACAATCTTTCACGTATACGACATATGCCTACAAGCCTCTAAGAGTACATAAATGTCATAACGGTTGGGATAGATTCCCGCCATACCAAACAATACCCGTCTAAATCATACTAACCAAACAAGCAACTCTGAAGCAAATGGAGTGCACCAACATCTTCCGCTGAGCTGATATCCTACTTGCAGGCCTCTCGACCTGTCTATCGGGACCTGCGGGCATGAAACGCAGCGTCCCCAGGAAAAAGGGACGTCAGTACGAATAAGGTACCGAGTATGTAAGGCACATAAATAAATACATAAGAGACATGAAAGAGATATAGAGTAATTGACTCAACCTGTATGTCTAGATAACTGTGAAAATAATTAATCACTTTTAGAATCATGCATATGCATATGAATGTCAAGTCGTGCATAGGTATATGTTTCATAACATCATCAGCCTCTGAGGGCATCCCATCATATCATATTGGCCACTGTGGGCAAATCATTAACGTATACCAGCTGATCAGGTGGTGGTGCGTATATAACGCCATAACCTTTTCCATATCCCATATACATATATATATACATACATATATACGCGTATGTAACGCCGTTTGAGTATACATACATATATACACGTATATAACGCCGTTTGAACCATATTTCATCCACTGTGGGGAACATCATTATCATATACCAACTGATCAGGTGGTGGTGCGTATATAACGCCGTAACCTTTTCCCATATCCCATATACATATATATACATACATATATACGCGTATATAACACTATCTGGTCATGGGTCAATGCACATGAATGCAATGCATGAAAAGTACGTTAATAAGATCTTTCGGAGATTCATAAGGCCATTTTGCCTTTCAGTAATATCATAAAGTAAACTCTTTTCAACTTTCATATTTGTTTGAGACCCACGAACAAAATGATAAAATATTATGACACATGAAGTCAAGAACATAGATATCTCTAATACTTCTATGAATAGAGTCATTTATGGAATTTGTGCATTTGCACGTTTCGTTCGTATCACATGGATCATACCAAAAGAAAGAAGAGATAGCCTTAACATACCTGGAGTAGGGAAAAATCCGTATAATATCCTTGGAAAAGATTGCACCGTACTCCCTTAAAATTGTAAAACTTTACGTTGCTACGGTTCTAACAATTCTGTCGTTGGAATTGTTTGGTTGCAAGAATTTCGTTGGAAGCTTTTTATTTTTGATCGAGTTTAGCTTCTGTTCTTGATATACTTTGAATTAGGAAGAAACAAATATGAGAACCAAACACGTTAAAGTCTAGGTTCTGTTCTTGATATATTTTGAATTAGGAAGAAACATATATGAGAACCAAACTTGTAGTATAGAATTTACAAGTTAAATTCTTGATATCCTATGTAGCTACTGATCACGCTCAACTATGTCAAATAAAAGACTAAGCGGGCGTTGCAATTATAATCCGGGGTATTATGCCCTGAGTCGATCCCACAGGGAATTAAAATATCAATCAAGTCTTTAGAATACGCAACTTTTACTCAATCAATTCTCTCAAGACTTTTTGAATATAAATTGGTGATGTTTTACTAATTCTACTGACAATAATAATATCTAACAATTACTAACAATGTGTTGTAAAAAATTATGATAAAAGTCTAAGGTTATGTTTCCCCCGTTGGTGAACTTACTTCTCGGATATTTCTTATAGTTTGATTAATTATCCCTATCAATCATGAACACTCTATCTACCATAAATCTCTCTCAAGTAATTATGATAATTTACTAGACGCACTCTTTCAAGTTACGCTAGCTAGATTGTATTACAGTTCACTTTAGATTGCACCCGAAGTATCGTTATTTCTAATCCAACTTCTAAACCCTCGGTTATGACTTTCGTCTATACTCCGGGAGTGGTGTTGTTCAATCCATTACCTAAATATGCACTCTCTCTCAAGTAGATACATACTAAATAGGCATAGCTAATTGATGGCCATTCAATTAACTACAACACGAACGTAGTTGAACAAATAGATATGAACAATCAACCAAACTATATTAATATCACCATAAGTTTATTCCCCAACGGGTTCCACCAAAACCCTAGATTAAGAAAATTAGCTACTCATACTCATAAGAATCAATTCTAAAATAACTTGCATAATTGAATTACAGAGTAATGAAATAAGGAGATAAAAATCAGTGTTTCTGCTTTGTTGAGTAGTAATCCACAGGCTTTTCTTCACTTTAATGGCTTCTTTCCCTTCAAGTTGTGTTTTTGGGTCTATTTATATGTTTGGGATACACCTAAACGTGTAGGAGACTTCTATTCCAACCGGGAAACACTTTAAACTCTTTAAAACTCGGATATGACCGGATTAGGGGCCAGGCGTTACAGGCCAAACGCCTGGCCAAGGCTGGCGTTTGGGCTCTGGCGCCTGGATAACGCCAGGCTAGGGCTGGCGTTTGGGCTCTGGCGCCTGGATAACGCCAGGCTATAGCCCGCTGCACTCCTCTTCGCCCCGTGAGCGTATTTGCATCCATTTAGCTCGGCTTCCATCTCCAATTCACCTACACATGAAATAGACTCCACTATGCACATAAAAAGTGTATTTTTATCATTAACGCACATAAAATGTAAGGCATATAACGTGTTAAACCATGAAATCTAGCCACGCATCAATACCCCACACTTAAACATTTGCTCGTCCTCGAGCAATCAAACTACACTCATGTACACAACTTATTAATCAAATCCCTTAACACGTTATACCAAGAATTTTTAAAATATTTCAAGCACAGAGGTGTGACATCCTCGCATCAATAGTCGACTCTCATATACCATGCTTTAATCACAATCCACTCACTACTCTAACTTAGAGGTCAACAATATTACCTTTCCTTCGCGAATCATGTGCCCTCACCAAATCAAATAGCTAGTTCCACACACAATGAAATTTAAGAACACTTAG
>MDKI01091882.1:0-21427 GCA_005239505.1 Nicotiana paniculata
ATCAAAACTATAGGAAGTATACAAGAAGGAAGTTCACTAACGGGGAAAACCATAACCTTAGACGTTTAATCCAATTATTTACATCTTATTATTAGTTAATCTTAAGTTTATTATTTCTGTTCAGCTGTAGTAGTAGAAACAACACAAAGTGATATACACAACATTTGAAAAAGTTGACTACAGAGAATCTAGTAATCTAAAGACGACATTTGATACTTTAATTCCCTGTGGGATTCGACTCTGGGCAAACTACCCGGATTATATTTGCAACGCCCGTTTAGTCATTTAATAGACATAGTTGAGCGTGATCAAGTAACTTCTCTCCAAAAATATTTTTTTGAAAAGCACTTTTGAAAAAAATTCACTTAGAAGAAATTTTTAAAAGCTTGGCCAAACACTAATTGTTGCTCAGAAGTGCTTTTTAAATTAATTAGCCAAACACAAATTGCTTCTCACCCAAAGTACTTTTGAGAAAAAGTACTTGCCAAAATAAGGTGATTTTTGAAGTTTGGCAAACAAGCTATAAATGTAGAACGACAACAACAACAACAACAACCATTATAATCTCACAAGTGGGGTCTAGGGATAATGTGTACGCAAACCTTACCCCGACCTTGGGGGTAGAGAGGCCGTTTTCGAATAGACCCTCGCCGTTCTTTCTAAATGTAGAAACAATTTAAAATATACTTTTATATTACCCTTAATGAGAAATTTTATACCAAAACAAATATTATGACATGTTTAATATCACAAGTTTAGAAAATCATCCTTTTTGCACAAATGAATCTAGTCATCATCTGATTTTGCTCTTCTAGTATAGACATGGCTTAAGGAATTGAATGACTCTAGTTCAAGTAGTTCCGCTAAGCCGGAGCGGATCGATCTAAAATAATATTTAGTACTTTTCGTCCAGAAATAGAGTTTTTCTATAACAGTTGCCACAAAGAAAAGAAGTTTTTCAAGATCATAATTGGTAAAATCATACCTAAGATCAACAATGTCTCAATAAAGATGAAATGAGTTGGATATATTATCAATTAAAAAGAAATTATTAGAGAAAATCGATTACAAAAAAATATGAGCAATTTTCCATCTCAAAAGCTAGAAAAATAGACTTCAAATAGTACTATATCATAACTTTCTTTTAAAAATTTCGGCCGCATATTAAACTTTGACTTTAGGTCACATATGTGCTTAAGTCGCCTCTGATTACTTCTGGTGTATTTTGCTCATATTACTAATATGGAGTGACTAATTCTACTTGATAATGTGTAGGATAAATGTTGAATTTGACAAGATTAATGTGAACTAGTGTGAACATTTGAAGCCTCCTTTTAAGAAGAAATTGGTAGATGTATTTTTCATGCATTTACATTGCATGATCACACTTATGTTATGTCATGCATGACATTATTAATGCCATTTCCCTTCTATAAATACCAAGGGTTTTGTTCATTTGTAGATATCCCTCACTTGCCTTCTATCTCCTAAGGTATTTGAATCTTTTTTCTCTCTTGTAGTATTTCACTTATATTTTTGGAGTGAAATAAAGTTTGAGTTGATTGTGTCCGAGGACTAGGCAAAAATCAAATTTTGCTGAAGCTCGTTAATTTCTGGCGCACTTTTTATTATTGTTTCATTTACTATTTATTAGTTACATTTAGATATAGTAGGTGTGATTTAATCACTCTCTATATATTCGGCTTCCGCAACAATTGGATCAGAGCCAAGGTTCTATCTGAGAATGCTCTGTGGTTGTAACATAGTCTGAACTTCCACATCAGGAAAAAATTATTTTGGTGTTCTGTACTGTAAGCAAATAAATATTTTCTATAGAAAAAATGAGAGATAATAAAAATGAAGAGTCCACATCGCGTGTCGGTAATACGTCGTTGGCATCTTCACTAATGACAATAATTATGTCAAATGCAAAATTTACAGTTGAAATTTATGACGGGTCAGGACATTTCGGGATGTGGCAACCTGAGGTTATTGATGTCCTTTTTCAATAAGGTCTAGATATTGCCATAGAAGAAAAGAAATCAGACAATATCGGAGAAGCAGATTGGAAGATTATCAATCGCTTTGCTTGTGGTACCATTCAATCTTACCTCGCAAGAGAACAGAAGTATCCATACACAAAAGAATGCATTGGAGGATAAATTCTTGAAAATAGTCAAAATAAACTTTACATGAAAAAATGACTGTTACGCTTCACATATGTTCCTGGTACTACAATGAATGATCTTATCACCAACTTTAATAAGTTGGCGACAAATTTACAGAATATGGACATGACTTTTAGTGATGGAGGTAAGGCTTTAATGTTATTAAGTTCACTTCCCAATGAGTACAAGCACCTCGAAACTACTCTACTTCATGGGAATGATGAAGTATTTCTTAAATAAGTTTGTTCTGCCTTGTACAACTATGAACACAGAAAGAGATAAAAACAAAAGAGTGGAGAAGGAGAAGCATTGGTCGTGAGAGATCGTTCTCAAAATCATATGAGAACGAAGAAAGAAAGATTGAAGTCAAGATTCAGACCCAGCAAAGATGAATGCGCCTTTTGCCGAAAAAAGGGGCACTGGAAGAAAGACAGTCCAAAGTTGAAAAATAAGGCCAAACCTAACAATGGAAAGGCTGTCATAGATTCAAATATAGTTGATTGTGACGACTCTAATTTCTCACTAGTTACAACTGATCCATTCAAACCATCTGACATATGGTTGATGGATTCAGCTTGTAGCTATCATATGCGTCCCAACCGAAACTGGTTCATTGATTTTCAAAAGGGAGAATGTGGAGTTATTCACACTGCAAATAACATTCCTCTTACCGCATATGGTATTGGTTCAATTCGATTAAGGAACCATGATGGATTGCTCTGAACATTAACAGATGTTCGATATGTACCGGAATTGAAGAAAAATCTCATTTCTGTAGGATCCCTAAAGTCAAATGGGTTCAAAGTCGCAACAGAAAATAGGATAATGAGAATATGCTCTGGTGCACTAATGGTAATGAAGGGAATTCGGCGAAATAATAAAATGTACCACTATCACAGTAGTACAATTATTCAGACAACAATGACATCCAATTATGGCAAGGAGGCAGAGGCAACCAAGCTATGGCACATGCGCTTGGGACATGCTGGAGGAAAATCCTTGAAAATTTTATCAAATCAAGGATTGTTAAAAGGAGTAAAGACATGCAATTTTGATTTTTGTGAGCATTGCGTCTAGGGGATACAAACAAAGGTTTTGGAACAACTATCCATAATACTAAAGGTATTTTGGATTATGTTCACTCTGATGTTTGGGTTGCTTCCAAAACACCTTCATTAGGTGGAAAACACTATTTTGTAAATTTTATTGATGACTTTTCCCGGAGAGTATGGGTATATACTATGAAAACCAAAGATGAGGTACTGGAAGTTTTCTCAAATGAAAGGCGATGATAGAGACTCAGACAGGCAGAAAGATAAAGTGTCTCTGTACAGATAAATGTGGAGAATACAAAAATGATCTTTACAAGATTTGTGAAGATGATGGCATTTTGAGACATTTCACCGTTAGAAATATACCACAACAGAATGGAGTGGCAAAACGCAAGAATCGGACTTTGCCGGAGAAGGTTCGGTGTATGTTGTCCAATGCTGGCTTGGGCAAAGAATTTTGGATTGAGGCAATAACATATGCATGCCGCCTCATTAATTGTCTATCATCTGCCGCTATTGGAGGCAAAACACCATTTGAAAATGGTATGAAAAACATGCTAAAGATTATAATTTTTTTGCATGTATTTGGCTCAATTGCATACTATCATGCGAAAGAGTCAAAATTGGAATCAAGAGCAAAGAAAGCGATATTTATGGGGATTACTTCTGGAGTCGAAGGATACAACTTATAATGTCCAGAGACAAGAAAAATTATATTCAGCAAAGATGTTATCTTTGATGAATATGCCATAACAGATAAGGTGACGACTGAAGATGCCAAACAAACTGATAGTGCTTCAAAGCAGGTGGAGTTTGAGGAAAAATTACTTTTCCCAACACAGGGAGAAAACAAGGAAATAATAGAAGATTTTCCTCTGGAAGTAGATCCAGTAGAGAGGGGGATTCCAACTCATGAACCTCAACAATTGAATCAATAGCAACCAGCAAGACAAAAAGAACAATAAAGAAATATGTTCGTCTCATGGAGACAGTGGCTTGTGCAGCCTTAATTGTAGCTGGTGTTGTTCCTACCACCTATAAAGACACAGTCTAAAGTTCAGAAGAAGACAAGCGGAGGATTGCCATGAATGAAGCAATGCAGTCCCTTCATCAGAATCGTTACATGGAAATTGGCCAATCTCCCGAAGGGCAAGAAAGCAATTGGGTGCAAAATGGGTATTTGCAAAGAAAAAATGTTTTCCTAACCAAGAAGAAGTTCACTACAAAGCAAGATTGGTGGAAAAAGGGTACGCTCAAAAGAAGGGAATCGATTACAATGAGGTATTTTCTCCAGTCGTGAAACACTCATCCATTAGAGATTTGTTGGCTTCGGTAGCACAGTTGAATTTGGAACTAGTTCAGTTAGATGTAAAAAAACTGCATTTTTACATAGAGACTTGGAAGATGAAATCTAAATGACTCAGCCAGAAGGATTCAAAGTTGTTGAAAAGAAAAATATGGTGTGCAAACTTGACAAATCGTTGTACGGATTGAAATAATCTTCTAGATAATGGACAAACGATTTGACATGTTTATGTTGCGACAGAAGTAGAGAAGAAGCAAATATGATCATTGTGTGTATTTGCGCAAGCTTGAAGATGAATCCTTCATATATCTTCTCCTATACGTAGATGATGAGTTGATAGATTTCAAAAGTCAAGAGGAAATTGAGAAGTTAAAGATTCAACTGAGAAAGGAGTTTGACATGAAGGATTTGGGTGATGTTCTTCGCATGGAGATAAAAAGAGATAGACATTCAAAGAAACTCTATCAATCTCAGTGAGAATACTTGAAGAAAGTAATCGATCGTTTTGGCATGAATGAGAACACGAAGTCGGTTAGCACTCTGCTTGCTCCTCACTTTAAGCTTAGTACTGCTATGTCGCCGAAAAATGAAGCTGAACGAGAGTACATGTGAAGAGTACCATATGCGAATGCTGTTGGTAGCTTGATGTATGCAATGATTTGCACAAGACCTAATATTTCACATGCTATCGGAGTTGTTAGCAGGTATATGCATGATCTAGGAAAGGAGCATTGACAACTGTGAAATGGATTCTACATTATATTGGTAATACTGTAGATGTTGGATTGATTTTTGAGTAGGAAGATAGTCATTATCTGGTTGGATATTGTGATTCAGATTATGCGGGTGATTTGGACAAGCGTAGATCAACTACTGGTTATGTTTTCACTTTTGGAAATGCACCGGTTAGTTGGAAGTCTACTTTGGAGTCAACGATTGCTTTGTTTACTACTAAGGCAGAGTACATGATAATTATAGAGGTTGTAAAGAAGACAATTTGGTTTCAAGGGTTGCTTAGAGAGCTTAGTAGTGATCAAGAAAGCATCACACTATTTTGTGATAGTCAGAGTGCTATCCAACTAACAAAAAATCAAGTTTATCATTGTTTATTATGCAAGGACGAAGCACATTGATATTATACGAGATATTATAAAAGAAGGTGGGGTCATGGTGCAGAGAATTCGGACTACAGACAACCCTGTTGATATGCTAACAAAAGTAGTGACTGCGATCAAGTTTCAACATTGTTTGAACTTGATTAACATTGTTGAATTTGAAGATTGAGGTTGAAGACACAATCAAAATTTATCAGTGAGAGAAAATTGAAAGTGAAATCTTGCCAAGGTGGAGATTTGTTGAATTTGACAAGATTAATGCAAAATAGTGTGAACATTTGAAGCCTCCTTTTAGGAAGAAATTGATAGATGTATTTTTCATGCATTTACATTGCATGATCACACTTAATGTGATGTCATGCATGACATTATAAGGTCATTTCCCTTCTATAAATAGCAACAGTTTTGTTCATTTGTAAACATCTATCACTTGCCTTCTTATCTCCTAAGTTATTTGAATCTTCTTTTCTCTCTTATAATATTTCACTTGTATTTTTGGAATGAAATAAAGTTTGACTTGTTTGAGTCTGAGGACTAGGTAAAAATCAAATTTTGCTGAACCTTATTAATTTTTGATGTTCTTTTTATTATTGTCTTATTTATTATTTATTAGCTATCTTTAGATATAATGGTTGTGATTTAATCACTCTATATATATTCGACTTCCGCAACAATAAGTTCACATAATTGCAACAGCAGGACTTTCTTTTCTAGTTTGGTTTCTTGCTAATCTAATCCACAAAAACTAGTAGCAATCTTTCACTTTTTGCAAATTATAACTTTCATCCCAAATGATAACAATAACAACAACATACTCAATTCAATGTATTCCTATATATGAAGTCCGAGAAGAATAGCATATACGCATTTCACCATATATATGTAATATCTGCTGCTCAGACATGCCAAATTCAGCAGCAATCTAGCAATTGGTACAAATTATCATACAAATGCACATGTAATAAAGGTATAATAAACTGTTCAACAAATTGGAAAAAAAGATTCTCAAAGAGCTCAAAAATGGCAGCTCATTTCTTAACAGATAACTAAAACTATTTAGGCCACACACTAACTTTTTCCTTCTCAAATTTCAAATAAACAGCAGCTAAAGCAGCCACAAAATAAACCTGAATAAACACAATTGACGGCGTGTGATAATTAATCACGCTCTTACCTGTCGCAAGTTCCACTAATAGCAAAGCTGCTAACCCGAGACCCGCAATCCGCCCATTGACCCGCTCCGAATACGGGCTGAACCCGAATTCAACATTCAGTCCGTCAGATACCGGCTCCTTTAACGGAATTGGCGGGAGGAACATGTTCGACCCGGATCCGGATCCGGCAGTTGCTGTTTTGCCCTTTCGTGTCTTCCGGAGCTCCGCTTTTTTACCCGTTCCGCTTCGGTACCTGAGCCGGACTTGGGACAGCTTACTCTCGAAGCTGTCCGGGTCCGAGGATGTTTCGGTGGTGGTTTCTACTTCTGCGTCGGACGGTGAGGATTCGTCCGTGGTGGCGCGTGTGGTGAAGGAGAAGTAGGATGGCGCGTGGAGTTTGAGGGTAGATTGTGAGAAGAGTGGGTTTGATTTTGTGAGTTGCAGAGTAGAAGGTGTTAAGGTCGCCATTTTTCCAATGTTTCAGTTCCTCTGGTTATGATAGATAAGAAGCTTTCTTTTCTTCTCTTTATTTTTAACTTTTTTATTTTAAAAAAAATATAATACAGTCAAACCTTTTTATATTTTATATTCTTTGATTGCTATAGTAAAGTGTTATTATATCTGATATATTATAATATAATATGAAAGAATGCTACAGAGACAAAATTAATTTTTATTATGAATGATTATTATATAGGATGCTGCTATGGAGAGGTCCAACTGCACTTTATACTTTGACTAGATAGGTGTTTAAGAAAGGAAAAAATGCTTTTAAAATTTATAGTCTTAAAATATCTTAATATTTGTGGGATAATAAAAACTTTTTTAAAAAATAAAATAAAATGTTTAAATTAGATTATTTTAAGTTTCAAAAAAGATCATTCTTTCAACCGGACTAAAAAGGAAATATAAAGTCGCGCTAAATAGCTTGTTTGGATGGTTGTTACACATTGTTTCATAATGTATCGTAGTATATTGTATTGTATTGTATTGTACTTTATCGTTTGATAAATACAATGTTTGAATAGATTGTATCATTTGCCGTTGTTTCATGATATCATGCACCAACAATATGAAGAATAAATTTACAATATTGTAAAGAAAAAATATGATACAGGATAAATTTCTTATATAAAAAAGTAGGGTAGATAATAAAATAAAATAATTTAATAATAGTGAAGGATAAGATACGAGACAAAAACAAGATAAAGACGTAACCACACCAAATTGGTCGTTACATAAAGTGACACATTTAGTCATTACGTAACGACGAATTTAACGATACGATACAATAAAATTTAAGTAACAACCAAAATAAATATTATATTTAAAGCAACAACACAATACAATATAATAGGTAACGACCATCCAAACAAGCTGTATTTGAAATGATAGAGTATTTTTAGTTTGCTTTGTGAATTTTGTGGTCCTTATTTTCATAGAATGAAATGACAGAATTAACAGAATTGAGTGTGCGAGCGACATATAGTTTGGGGATGAGATCGAAATATTGAAATCCAAGGCCAAAAATATTTCTTCCTTCGAAGGATAAAAGGACAAGGAGGAAAAGAGAGTTGTCTCAATTATCAACCACAGAAGTCCTATTGTACATTCACATGCACCCATTTTATTTGTTATTTCGCCCTTATGATATATTTCCTTTTGGTCTATCCCATTATAATTATATTTTTTAGTTTTTATTTTATTTTTAATTACATAAGTTGTTGGGACTTACTATAAAAATGTTCACACTTTTATAAGTAGTAAAAGTATATATGGAACTCTTGCCACAACTTATTTAAAAAGATAATTATGTTTTATTTTACATATATTTGATTTATGTGTCAATTTTTTTTCCCCTTAAATTTCGTGCTAAGATTAACTTTCATATAAAATCGGATGGAGGGAAAAACATATTCAGGGGGAATATTACAAAAAGAAGAAGAAGGGATTATCAGCAGATTTTAGCGATAGATCATTTTTCATTGCTATTGAACGACAAATTAGCTATTCCATCGCGAAATAAGAAAATAAAAGAAAAATCTATAGTATATTGAAACTAAAATTAGTCATAAAATTTGGGTCATTGTACCAACTTTAGAAAATGAGCTGTTTTATGGTGTACATTTCTCTCCCACTTTTTCTACTTATCTTTAAAAATATATTGGAAGAAAATATAATATCTACATTGAAATATTTTAATAGCTAACCGATTTTGTTAACTCTTATCAAAAGTTCTAATTCTACACCTTGACTTTTGATAAATGGAACAACTTTCACTTTCCAATAGCTGATTTATGTTTCACTATATCTGATCTTTTTTTTGTGACAGGAATATATGATCTTTAATTTGCTTGCTATATGCTTATAATTTATAGTCTAAGAATGAATGTGCCAAAATTTAATAAAAACAAAAATATGTGTAGACTGATCACGTCAACTATGCCTTATAAAAAGGACAAAGTGGTCGCTGTAAATATATTCCAGGTATTAAGCCCAGAGTCGAATCCCACAAAGAATTAACATATCAATTTCTGCTATTAGACCCACACAATTCCACGTAATCAACTTCCTAAGATATTTAGATAACAAATGGGTTATTTTCTAACTAACTATTACTTAATAAAACTATAATGACTAAGAACTAACTAAGAACGGGTTGTAAACAATAATTGATATGATCTAAGGTTATGATTTCCCCTATTGTATTCCTTCCGCTATGTTTGGTATAAATTTGCCTAGTTTTCTATATCGATCATGAGCACCCTGACTGTCGTAAATCTCTCCCGAGTAATAATGATAATATATTAGACATATTCTCCCGAATTACTCTAGCTAGCTTTAATTACAGCTCACTTAGATCGCACCCAAGGTTTCGTTATCCCTAATCCCACCTTTAAACCCTTCGTTATTGATCCCTCATATACGTCGGGAGTGATGTTGTTCAAACACAACCTAAATATGCACTCTCTCCCGAGTACTACATACTAAATAGGTACAGCTAATTGAGGGCCCTTCAATTAACTACAACAAGCATGTAGTTGAACAAATAGAGATAAAACTTTGGCAAATCTATATTAACATAACAAGAATTTCATCCTTCAATAGGTTCCATCAAAACCCTAAATTAGGAGTTTAGTTACTCATACTCGTAGTAACCAAATCCAAAGTAAATTGCATAATCATATTATAGAGTAAGTAATAAGGGATGTAAAAATCAATGTTTTGAACTCTCGAGTAGTGTTCCACGATCTCCTCTTGTCTCCAATGGAAAATGTCCTTCAAAGTTGTGTTTTTGGGTCTATTTATATGTTTGGAATAATTCATAAACGTGTAAGTCACTCCTAGTTGCGCCGAAAAGCGTTTAAGCCTTCAAAATTCGGACCTGGACCATGGTGTCGTCAGTCTAATGCCTGGCTTTAGGCTGGTCTCGCCAGGCTAACGCCTGGTCTGGCCTGGCTTTAAGCTGGCCTCGCCAGGCTAAAGCCTAGTCGAGCTGGCTTTTTCCTGGCTTCTCCTTTTCACCATTTTCAAGTGCACTTTCTACGTTTAAGCACCCATTTAGCTCTGCTTCCATCTCTAATACACCTACACATAAAATAGATTTCATTACGCTCAAACAAAGTGTATTTTTATCATTAAAGCACGTAAAATGCAAGGCACATAATGTGTTAAATCATGAATTATAGCCACACATCAATAACCCACACTTAAACATTTGCTCGTCCTCGAGCAATTAAACTACACTCATGGACACAATTTATTAAGCAATTCCCTTAACACGTTACACCAAGAAATTTTAAAATGGTTTAAGCACAAGGTGTGACATCCTCGCCTCAATAACCGCTCACAAATACCATGCTTTAATCACAATTCACTTACCTACTCTAACATGGAGGTCAACAACATTACTTTTCCTTTGTGAATTATGTGCCCTCACCCATCAAAGAGCTTAGTTCCACACACCATGAATTTTAATAACGTAGGAACTCAAGATAGGATAAATTCACTCGCTCTCAGAAATAATATTCATATGCCCCAAATGACGTACCATAAGCTTGCCCTTTATGTAATACTCCACTAATCGAGTTCATTCAGTCTAAGATCAAATAGGACTTTCATTGGTTGTAATGTAGGCTGTGGGACGGGTAGGATCCATTTAGATCTAAGAGTGACTACACCTCCCTTAAGCACTTTAATACAAACACTTTAAACTTCAAGCCCATATTTATGTCAAACAAAAACTCCACCTTAACTTCACTGTATTTTACCCCTACTTCTTTAAGCACCAGTACATCAATAGCCATCGCCATTAGGATTTCATACACTACAACTATTATATCAATATCTTTTCTTTTTTTTCTTTCTCTTTCCAAATGACTTTTATTGACACATTTTTTTCCCTTTCAAATGGTGCACTTTTCTCCTTATTTCACTTGTTCCACTCAAAAGCCAACCCACCACCCCACACTTCAACCTTTCCATACTTCATCACAATTCAAGTGCTCATGAGAGGTGACAAGGTTCAAATACATGGTCGATTCAAATAAAGGGGTATGGCTTGTAATGTGTTTACCAAAGAAACATGATTATAGGCTTAATGGGGTTAACTACGATACATCACATTTAGGTGGGTACTCTATATATATTTGGCTTAAAAAGAACTGCCTATATCACTTCTTAGACTGAACAAGACTATTATTTCGCTTTTCATACACACTGGGCAAGTTCTAGACATCAAATGCAATGCACATAATACATACAAACCTCACACAGACATGGCACAAACTCATTCATTATTTGTTTTATCACGACACTCCAGTCAAAACAGTTAAGAAAATTTAAGAATCCACGATTTAAGATATTTATCCTAGAGTCAGAATTGAGCTTAAGCGTCACAACCAAATTACTAACTATTCTCAAGGCATCACAAAGCTCAGAGATATTGCTGCGATTAAATGCATAGCCCTCATGGACTCCTACTCCTAAAAATTAAAACTACCTACACCCGGTTCAACTAAAAACCCTTGGAAAAGAACCACGGCCCAAAGAAAAACCAAGGGGGAATTACTACATTACCTAAAAAAAACTTTTTGGTATTTTCTATAGACTTACTTCCCTCAAGAAAACTGTCTAGGAGATCCATCGTTTGGAAAAGTCCAACATATTTATGCTCTTTTTCATTTAAAAAAAATATTATTCAATTAAACTAACACAACTAAAATATCATAGAAAGTCACTCAGACAATATCCTCACTCCATACTTAAAATTGTGCATTGTTCCTAATGCACACCATAACTAATAAGAGGGTAAAAGAAACTCCCTGGTAGGCCAAAGGCCAAAGCACTAACAATTGGGTACTCAGACTTCTCCCTAGGCCTAGTCCTTCGTGCGGGTACCTCACACTTAGTTCCAACCATATGGTTTGCTGTTTCATCCTTCCAATAGCTTTGCTTTCCATGCTCCTTTTGCCTCCACTTTGAACTTATGAATTGAACCCCAAGTTTTGATTATGCTTTATGATCATGCTCTTGGGGCGATACAAATTGTTGCGAGCCAAGAATTAAATGATTCTTTATGAACTTTTTGACTTTCAACGGAGGAGTGTCACCTCATCTAGACGGCCTTGAAAATTTCAGAATATAGCGCTCATATACCTCGTCCTTTGAATCTTGAATTGACTCACACTAAACTGGGCTAACCCAGTTGCTGTCAGAGATGCGGAATATGATTCCCGCATCTAACCACTTAATCATTTCTTTCTTCACCGCTTCTTTCATGTTGGGGTTCAGCCTTCTTTGATGTTCTCTGGAAGGTTTGTGTCACGACCCCAAATCCTAAGACGACCGTGATGGCACCTATCATGGAACTAGCTAGCCAACAATCACATACTGACATAATATTTTCATAATTGCCAAAACTGTTCCGATATTTCATAAAAAGTTTTTAGATTTACACAATTTCAAACAAACCAAATAAATAGTCTAACTACTACCCTCAAAACCTAGAGTCAACACATCATGAGCATCTATGAGTAGTAAAAAATAACTCCACTGTCATAATACATCGAGTCTTTGAACGAGTAACTAAATATAAAACAAGAAAAAGGGAAAAGAGAAAGCTGTGGACGCTGAACAGCTACCTCGAAATCCCAACTTCGGCTCTACAAGAAGAAAGAAAACTAGCGCTCAGTACCAGCACCTGTATCTGCACACATGGGTGCAGAGAGTAATGTGAGTACGCCAACTCGGTAGTAATGAAAGTAAATAATGTCTAAGGCAATGAAACACGTAAAAGCAGTCATAAATACACAGAGAATGAACTCCTTTTCCTAGAAAAAAAAACACAAATACGATGCCTTATAACATTTAAAAGTCAATCTCAGTAAAATATCATTTGAAATGTGCTTTCTCACAAATTTCCATAGAAATCAAGGTAATTTAATATAGAAATGATAGTAACCATAAATAGCCTCTCGGGCAAAATCATATTTCATAAATCGCCCCTCGACATAACATCCCTCAGAATCAGTCACTCAGCATGCCTCACCATCACTCGGTATCAGCCCCTCGGGCAACCTCACAGTCACTCATCCTCCCAATCACTCTTCACTTAGAACTCGACACTCGCACTCAGTAGGTATCTGTGCTCACTGGGGGTGTACAGACTCCGGAGGGGCTCCTACATCCCAAACGCTAATATTAAGCCATCTCATGGCATAAATCACTCAGGCTCGGCCTCTTACATCTCATAACAATGTAACATGCTGTGGCGTGTAGCCCGATCCATAATATCCTCACAATGTTGACACTCGACCTCACTCAGTCAGAAACTCTCAAAAAGCCACTGGGGCTATCAACAAAAGGGGGTACTCGACCCAAAACATTATTTACATCACAAAATAATGTAAACAAGTCTGAGTTTCGAAAACAGTTTGACATGGAATGACTGAGTGTAAATCATAACCAATATAGTGAGGAATATCAGAAAGTAGCCCCCAAAGGGTCTAACAGGTCGACACAAGACCCCAAACATGGCTTACAACCCAAATATAACAATAGTCTGAAAACACAATTTAGCATATGATTTAAAAGTAAATACGCAACTCAATAGTTGCCACGGGAAAGGACCAAGTACAAATCCCCAATCAGTGCACGTCACACACTCGTCATCCAACACGTGCGTCATACCAAAATAATGAGAAAATAATTAGTCCGGGGTTTCATATCCTCAGGACAAGATTTACAGTCATTACTTACCTCAAACCAGCCCGAAAACTACTCCGCGATACTCTTGCCCCTCGAATCGGCTCCCAAATGCTCCGAATCTATTCAAAACCAGATTAATAACATCAAAATATGCCAGGGAGATGAAACCCTTTCGAAGATTATCACAACTAGGCACAAATCCCGACATTGGCCAAACCCGACCCCCGGACCCACGTATCAAAATTCAATAAAAATTACAAAATTGGAATCCTCATTCTCCCACGATTCTATACATACCAAGAAAATCAAAATCGGACCACAATTGCCATTCAATTTCTCAATTAAAGTCTCCAATTTCCCATGCCCTAACTTCCCCAATTTTGGGTTTAAATCCCACAAATTTCAAGTTTAATTACTTAGAAATTAACATAGAATCGAGTTTTGAAGTCAAAAATCTTACCTCCAAGTGTTTCCCCTTTGATTCCCTCTTTAATTTCTCTCAAAAGCTTCAAATCTGCCCAAAAATGGTGAAAAATGGCTAAAGGTCGCGGATATGGCCTTTTAAATACAATGCCCATCACTTTTATTTTTCCTCAGTGCGTTTGCGTAAAATATCAGGCGTTCGCGAACCAGTACCCCAATTTACTTACGCGATCGCGTCCCTGGCCCACGCGTTCGCACAGACTAATTACACAACCCCCTCACGCTTCTCACTCCCTTACGTGTTCGCATAGCAACCAGACGTGATCGCACAACACACACCCCATTACCCCCACGCGATCTCCATCTCCCAAACGCAGCCGCATAGACCAAAAACTATGCTGCCTCATAATAAGCCTATGCGATCGCATACATACCCTTGCGATCGCATAGAAGAAAACCAGACCTGAACACCAGCAAAAATCTGCAACTTTCCAACATTCAAATGTTGTCCGTTAACCACCCGAAACACACCCGAGGCCCTTGGGACCTCAACCAAATGTGCCAACACAACCCATAACTCCATTCAAACTTATTCGAGCCTTCGAAACACCCAAAACAACGCCAAAACACTAAATTCACCTCGGATTCAAGCCTATGAACTTTGAGGTTTTTAAATTTTGCCAAAGATTCCAAAACCATCCAAAACACGTCCGATTGACCTGAATTTTTGCACACACATCCAAATGACACCACGATCCTGCTCTCACTCCCGGAATTCCTTTCCGACCCCGATAGCCTATTTTCCACTGCCAATAGGAAATCGCCAAAAACTCAAATTTTGCCAATTCAAGCCTAATTCTACTCCGGACATCAAGACCACATTCCGAACATACTCCTAAGTCCCAAATCACCTAACGAAGCTATCCGATCCATAAATCTACATTCCGAGGTCGTTTACCAATAAGTCAACTCCCAATTGACTTTTTCTACTATTTAGCCATTTTAAGAGACTAAGTGTCTCAGTTCTCACCACGAACACTATGAACCCAAACCGACCGACCCAACACATCTTAATTAGTTTAACTAGCACATAACAAAGCTGAAATATGTAATCTCACGGAACGACCGGCCGGGTCGTTACAGTTTGTGCCCATCTTCCAATAAAATCTTATGCATACAGAAGGCCGGGCTGATACCCTTAGTGTCTGCAATGGTCCAACCAATTGCATTCCCGCACTCCGTCAGTACCATCAAAAGCTGTTCTTTCTGCACATCTAACAAAATAGATGAGATAATAACAAGTAAAGTTGAGTTAAGTCCTAAGAATGCATACCTAAGATGAGATGGCAGTGACTTCAGTTCCAACTTTGATGGATCTTCTATCGATGGCTTGGCTGGTGGAGTTTTAATTTCCTCTAAGTGCAAGGGCTCAAATTCAAGCTCCCTCTTCCAAAAACCTTTGCCTTCAAGAGCAAGTACCCACTCTGCCAATTCTTCTCCATTAGCTTCATCTAGGTTCATGAGACAAACTGCTAGAGGATATTGATTGTTCAATGTCTCATTATCCTATTCCAAAATTACATCCACGGCATCTATTAATGAGAAATTGGCGAATTCACTTGGTCTTACCATAGATTTCTACACGTTGAATGTTATTTCCTCATCATTTAATCTCATCTTGAGCTCTCCAGTTTCGCAATCAATTAGAGCTCTCCCCGTGGACAAGAATGGTATTCCTAAAATTATGGGACTTTTCTCATCAACCTGACAATCCAGAATGAAAAAATCTGCTGGGAACACAAATTTCCCAACCTACACCAACACATCATCGAGGATACTAGAAGGCCTCTTTACTATCCTATCAGCCAACTGCAATAACATGGACGTGGGTCTAGATCTTCCAATCCCAAGACTTTTATAGATATCCAGGGGCATAAGATTTATGCTTTCCCCAAATCACATAGTGCCTTAGCAAATGCAAAGTTAACAAGAGTGCTAGGAATTGTGAAACTCCCTGAGTCAGACAACTTCTCAGCAATGGGTCTCGTCACAACGACACTGCAAGTCTGAGTTAGAGTAACTGTGGCCAAGTCTTGGAAGTCGAACTTGCGGGACATCAAGTCCTTCATCATTTTCGCATAGCCAGACATCTCCTTTAAAGCATCATTCAATGGAATATTTACCTGAATTTGCTTCAACATTTCCAAGAAATTCTTATATTGCTCATCTTTTTTATATTTGGCCAACCTCTATAGGAATGGTGTTGGAGGTCGTTTCTTTCCTGTGATTAGGTTTTTCTCTTGTTCCGGCACTTCCTCTACTACCGGTTCTCGTGCTGTCTCAGCTTCTTTGTCAAACTCTTTTTCTTTGTTGGAATCTTCTTGGGCACGCTGTATTGTCACCTCGGTCAACCCTGCTGAATTATCTATCTCAATGGGCACTAGCACAAGTGTCTCAGTAGGCCTGCTTTCGCGAGCAATCTCTCGCTTCAAGTCTAGGTCTCTACCATTATGTAGACTCACTGCCATTATCTGCTTCAGGCCCTGCTCCTTTGGATTTATTTGTGTGTCTGCAGGTAACGTCCCATGAGGATGATTATATAATAAAAATGAGTATATAATATTGACCAAGAACAAGAAGGAAATAAGAAAAACTTATCAAAAATACTGTGTCGTGGCAAGCCACTGCCTTGAAAGCGATTTTGGCCCGACTAGGTGCAAATCGTTAAGGTCGGTTGCTCCCCAAGGTTCCATAGCACCTCCAAACACGTGCACTCATGGCTGGAGTTTAGAATTTGCACAAAACAGTTGCCCATAAGGAAGAGAAGATGATGTTATTTTCTATAGTTGTTATAGAGATTGAAAAATATTGTAGGAAGAAGGTAATGATTAGCAATATGGATTCTTGGTTAAAATTGAGTGATTATGAAGGTTAATCCATAACCTCTTTATAGGCAAATAAGGAGGTTACATGTATGACAAGTGTCGAGAGTCTTTTGAAACTTTTCCCATTATATTAGTCCACTTGGCTCCAATATTGACAAGTGTATCTTGTCTTCCATGCATGAAGACACATGGTAGATTTGCATAGCCATTTGTCAAAGCCATTCAACACTTGGATTTAAGGCTTCATGCAAGAGGCCACTTGGAAATAGATAGGACATTTTAAAAATAAATAAAAAAACTCATGGCTATTGGTTGTAAATGGATTTTCAAAAAGAAATTTTTGACTTTGCATTATGAATAATTCCAACAGATTATTCAGAGCCATCGAAATCTGACCCAATTGGACCTCAATATTCTTTATAGATGACTCGTGTGAGTCTACTCTTTCAGTTATTCTTGCATTGGACCAAATCACTTGTTGCATCATTCGCTCGAGTCTAGCGAACCCATCTTCTTGCCTCCTAGTGTGTGGCTGTTAAGGTGGATGACAACCCTGCTGCTAATTTTGATGGTTGTAGCCCTGTTGCCTTTGGTAAGGCACCATATTGCCTTGTGGTCGCATGGCCCCCAGATTATTGTTGTTTATATGCTGCTGTGGGGCTGGCCTATATTGTTGATTCTGCTGACCCCAATTCTGACTACCTGGTATCTGTCCCCCATAGTTGGACACATAATTCATGTTTTCTGGATAATGTTTGTGATCACCATCAGCACTCCACGGGCCACCAATTGGCTGACTAATGCAATATGTACATAATCCTCCATTGGTTGTATCAACTATGTGTACCTGCTGTTTCTGGCCTGATTCCTCCACCTTTTTGGTGAGGATGCTCATTTGTGCCATTAGTGTGGCCATATTTTCAGCTATAGAGTTAGATGGATCCAAGGAAACAGAGTGGACCACAGGAGTGATGGAAGAATTTCTGGTTGTCCATCCCGAATTCTGTGCCATCTTGTCTAGCGGTATCTTGCTTTCTCTGAATGTTTTACTTAAGAATACTCCACTTGCTGAAGCATCAACATTAGCTTTCAAGCTATCCGCCAGACCCATGTAAAATATTTGCCCTAACATCTGCTCAGGAATACCATGGTGCGGACATACAACCATCATCCCTTTGAATCTTTCCCACGTCTCTTGCAATGTTTCTGTAGGTTTCTGTCTGAAGCTCAAGATCTCATTAACTTACTAAGCAGTCTTGTTGATTGGATAAAATTTGTTCACAACTTGCTTGACTAATTCCTCCCAAGTAGTGATGGAATTTATAGGTAGTGAATTAAGCCAAGTTTGAGCTGCTCCCGTCACAGAGAATGGGAACAACAATAGCCTTATTGCTTCCGGCGTCACATTGTGTTGTATTTGTGTGGCACAGATTGACAGGAAATTCTTTAAGTGTTGTTGAGGATCGTCAATGTATGACCCCGAGAATAGTCCCCTGTTTTGCAACAAATGCAGCATGTTGTTTGTGATTTGGAACGTATCAGCCAGTATCTGCAAGACTATAATCGCGGTGGCTAAATTGCTTGCTGTGGGTTGTGTCCAATCATACAAAGCAGCCTCTGGCACAAGAGGCGCCACCACCTGCTCATTTGGGTTCTCCACGTTATCCCCATTATCCCTATTGTTTACCAGATCTACCATGTCTGGTGTAAGTTGTTCAGTTGAGTTTTGTTGTTATTTGCTTTTCCTGTTTGCCCGATTCAAGGCCTTGAAAACTTTCTCAGGATCTGATAATGCTTTGAACACTTCACCAGTTCTTGAGGAGTTTCCAGGCACGCACCTGTAACACCTAAGATTATAGACGTTAAAATTTCAATGTAGTTGATTGAAAGTGAAGAGAATTGACTACACTAAGAATTTTGCACTTCTTTTAACTGTAATTGATAACACCGTTAACTCCCCGGAAACGGCGCCAAAATTTGATCACACCCAACTATGCCTTATAAAAAGGACAAAGCGGTCGCTGCAAATATATTCCGGGTATTAAGACCAGAGTCGAATCCCACAAGGAATTAACCTATCAATTACCGCTATCAGACCTACACAATTCCACATAATCAACTTCCCAAGATATTTAGATAACAAATGGGTTGTTTTCTAACTAAATATTACTTAATAAAACTATAATGACTAAGAACTAACTAATAACGGGTTGTAAACAATAATTAGAATGATCTGAGGTTATGATTTCCCCTATTGTTGAAATCCCTTCCGCTATGTTTGGTGTAAATTTTCCTAGTCTTCTCTATCGATCATGAGCACTCTGACTGTCGTAAATCTCTCCCGAGTAATTACGATAATATAATAGACATATTCTCCCAAATTACGCTAGCTAGCTTTAATTACAGCTCACTTAGATCGCACCCAAGGTTTCGTTATCCCTAATCCCACTTTAAAACCCTTCGTTATTGATCCCTCATATACGTCGGGAGTGATGTTGTTCAAACACAACCTAAATATGCACTCTCTCCTGAGTAATACATACTAAATAGGTACAGCTAATTGAGGGCCCTTCAATTAACTACAACAAGTATGTAGTTGAACAAATAGAGATAAATCTTTGGCAAATCTGTACTAACATAACAAGAATTTCATCCTTCAATAGGTTCTACCAAAACCCTAGATTAGGAGTTTAGTTACGCATACTCGTAGTAACCAAATCCAAAGTAAATTGCATAATTAAATTGCAGAATAAGGAATAAGGGATGTAAAATCAACGTTTTGAACTCCCCAGTAGTCTTCCACGATCTACTCGTCTCCAATGGAAAAAGTCCTTCAAAGTTGTGTTTTTGGGTCTATTTATATGTTTGGAATAAGCCCTAAACGTGTAAGTCACTCCTAATTGTGCCGAGAAAGTGTTTAAGCCTTCAAATTCGGACCTGGACCCTGGTGTTGCCAGGCTAATGCCTGGTAAGGCCTAGCTTTAGGCTGGCCTCGCTAGGCTAACACCTGGTCTGGTCTGGCTTTAAGCTGGCCTCGCCAGGGTAAAGCCTGGTCTGGCCTGGCTTTAAGTTGGCCTCGCCATGCTAAAGCCTGGTCGAGCTAGCTTTTGCCTAACTTCTCTTTTTCACCATTTTCATTTAGCTCCATTTAGCTCTAATTCACCTACACATAAAATAGACTCCATTACACTCAAACAAAGTATATTTTTATCATTAAAGAACGTAAAATACAAGGAACATAATGTGTTAAATCATGAATTATAGCCACATATCATAGACATATAGTTTGAAATCCAAGGCCAAGAATTCTTTCTTCCTTGGAGGGACAAAAGGACAAGGATGAAAATAAAGGTATTTCATTTTCATTTAGTTTGTAACAACAATCTCGGGATAACTTATATCCCAATCAAACGACCCCGAACTCGGACCTGAGCTAACCAGTTCTGTGTTTACTCATTCAAAAGTTCCAAAAACATTGATAATTGGAACAACTCCATTGTGCTTATAGTGTTATGAATAGTTTGTAGATATGGGTGCCCATAGATGTGAATAGCTTATGGATGAAATCTCATACTTTATGTCCACCCCATTCACTATTTACAATAGTAAGTCTTCTCATTTTATGCCTATAAAAGGCTATGTAAATTGTAATGGAAGACACACCAAAAGGAAGTGAAATACTCCTTCTTCTATCTTTGTTTCTTATTTACATTTTACTAAATTGCTTTTTATTTTATAACACATTATCAGCACGAAGCTCTAATTTTATTCTTAACCTCCGTTAAGTTGAGTCATATTTTATTAAGGTACGTATCACTATATTCATTTTATTTATGGTAGTACATATCATATGCTCACTATTTGCAGATTACTTGTGCTCTTGGGCATCTTAAATAGTTTAAGTACATTACAGTGATAAAATAACTATTTTCTTCGGTGTTCAACTCTTAGATGTCCTCAAAGTCATCAAACTAGCTACCCACTAATGGCATACTTATAATATTCATGGACTTCCTAAATCAAAACATTTAAGGCATTTTGAAGAATTGTGCGAAATGAATTGACAAGTAATAATTTCACATTAGTTTAATTACTTTATATTTATTGGATTGGAA
>ML334642.1:0-29709 GCA_005239505.1 Nicotiana paniculata
GGCTATGAAGTTGGCATCAATACATTGTCAATCAAGGTGAAATCTTGAATGTCAAAAGTATCATATAACAGTGCTAGTGTTTCCTGCAATGGATAAATTTGAAGGAGCCAGCAGTCAAAAATGATTATTTACTTCTGTCTGGGATTGTCTTTCACTTCAGTACACCACCAGGATTCTTGTGGATTTATGATGAATCCTCTTAATTTACTTTTTCTTTAGAACTTTCTAAAAGATGGATGTTTTTTCTGAATGATCAAAGCAACTTCCAGCTATAATTGAAGAAATGAACAGACAGATGGTGAGTATACATTTTTTTTATTTCTTTTGCTACCAATTTTGGTTTATGTCTCAGTCAAAATGCTGATTTAACTACATGTAACCATTCTTTTATCATTGATAGGTTAAGAAACATCATCCGGTAGAAATGCAAGGTAAGGCTGCGTACAATAAACCCTTGTGGTCCAACCCTTCCCTGGACCCTGCGCACAGCGGGAACTTAGTGCACCGGACTTGCCTTTTAGGTTAATATGTCATTTGAAAAACATCAAACATTTCAAAACTATATGGAAGAAAGCTACGATTTAAGATCCTTTACTCTAAAGTGACTAAAGAGTCATTAATGGAAGAATCATAGTCAGAGTAAGAAGCTAAATAGAACAAATTTGGAACAAATACAATACTTGTTTTTGTGGATAATTCTGCTGTCTATAAGCAGCTTTACTCGCCGAAAAAGAAAAAGGAAAGAACTTGAACAGAAGTCCAAAATTAGAAAAACAGTGCTTAACCACAATGGAATAAAGGAAATGGCTAAGAAACAGCTGAAAGAAGGAATAGAAATCTGAGGATCAGTTCATCATTTGAAGCCTCTACAGGTTGATTTCTGTCCGACCTTTATATTCTCCCTGCAAAGAAGATCATACAGGTTAAAATATATGACAAAAAAACTATACCGAGATGGAACTTAATGTACGAAAAAAAGTTAATAAATTTTTATGTACTTACAGATTTTCCCAGATAAGGACCTGAGATGATCCCATTTCATACACTAACTCACTCGTCGAAGCACGTTACCTCAAGCTTGTCTTCTCCCATTGTTTCAGCAACACATTCCTTAATCTTATGAGCTGACTCTACAAGTTGAGGGTTGCCCCACAGTGAGATAGACTTTAATGAAGCAATATCCGCAAAACTATCTGGGATCTCTATAAGTTCATCACATCTTTTTATATGTAATTCCTCGAGCACGGGAAATGATTCCTCTCCAACCTTCCATTCAGAAAAAGATGCCCAGTCCAAACTCAGGAATTTGAGATTCTCGAAAGTGACTTCTTCTTCCATGTTCCATTCTTTCCCCTGGATGATTGCTTCTTCTAGAGTCAGCTTTTGAAGGTTGGGTAGTCTCCCAATTCTTGATAGTAAATCGGATGTCAGATTAAACCTCGTCAACCTCAGTTTTTTCAAGCTGGAAGGGAAGTGAAAATCCCATTGATCTTGACGGAACGAAGCACAATCAAAATATACACAAACTTCTTCAAGTTCTTTAAGGACATCCAATCTTGGTAATGAAATCTGCTCTGCTGAACATGGCCATGGTTCATCGATGGTGAACATAAGGCTTCGGAGATTGGGAAACCTTTTGAAAATATCCTCCGTGTTTCCGGAAGAGGAAAGCTTGAGCCCATAAAATAGTCTCAAATTCTCTAACTTTGAGTGCTCTTTTAACACTGTTGGTTCGTCAATATCCGAATCAAAGAGAGAACAATTATCGATGCTCACATGACGTAGCTTTGCAAGACTCCAGATACTAGGTGATAGTACCATGTTTGTTCTCTGGTTATCTACCACCAGAGTTTCTAGATTCAAGAGGTTTGAAAATGACGGAGGGAGAGCTTTTGCCTTCATCTGAATCTTTAAGCACCTCAAATGAACAAGCATGCTTATTTCATTCAGCAAAGAATATGTCAATCTTATTTTGTGCAGCTCCAACCTTTTAAGAAGTCTCAAGTGTCTTAGGTGACAGTTGTAGGAAAGATGATTGTGCTTCCCATCAGAAACCTTCAAAGAGAGGAGGTGTTTAACATAAGGATTTTTCTTTTCTGGATTGAACAGGACTAAGTTTTCATTCCAAGGAAGGAAATGTCGATCATAACGAATGGTCATTCCACGTGGCATCAGATCTGAAGAACAATTAGACGGAGCACTTGAACTTATGAAGTCAAACAACTTTTCTTTTCTTGCTTTTCCCAAACAAAAATCATGCACTAGATCATGAATTCGGCAACTAGATGCCCTACCTCTCTCATTGAAAACGATCACCAAGCTACTGGAAATTAACTCATCCACATAAATCTCCATTACTTCTTCCACACTCTTCATCTCAGTTTGTTCCGCAAGCCCTTCAGCACTCCATAAATCCTTCAATTGAGAGATTTCAATAGATTCGTCCTTTGGACAGCTTGCAAGGTAAAGTAAGCATGGCTTCAAGTGATCTGATAAATGATCATAACTTAATTGTATAACCTTCTCCACTTCATTCTTAATGGATGTCAAATTATTTAGAACTTCAATCCAGAAAGCCTTTTTCTTTTCTTTCCTTGCAATGACTCCACCGATCAGATCAAGTACCAAAGGAAGCCCATCACATTTCAGGGCTATTTCTTCTCCAACATCCAATAGTTCACCTGGACAACGTTCTTCTGCGAATACCCTTTTCTCTAATAACTCCCAACTTTCCCCTAGTGTGAGCAACCGGAGATAAAGAGGATCACTGTAGCATTTTCCTTGCAAAGCCACTTCCTTTTTCCGACTTGTTAAGATAATTCTACTTCTTTTCTGAAATTCAGGAAAAGATCGTGTTACCTCATCCCATGTTGCAGTATCCCACAAGTCATCCAAGACAATAAGATACCTCTTTCCACACAGTTGTTTCCGTAGCTTATCAGCAACGTCATCATCTATGCCATCCTCACTGAATCTTTCTTTCAAACCAATAACTTGATTGTAAATTTTTTGCAACAATTTTTTCTCATTACGTTCTTGGTCGACTGTGCACCAAGCGCGAACATCAAAATGATCAACAACAAACTTTTCATTATAGACTTTGTAAGCCAAAGTAGTTTTCCCAAGCCCCGGCATACCAACTATGGAAATGACATCTATCCCGGTTGGTCCCTTGGTGAGCTTACTAATTATCTCTTCGGTCTCCTTCTCAAAACCTACGATTATTTGACTAGTTGCTGATGACTTGCTAATTTCAATTGGCTTTTTGGGAGAGTTGACAAGAACGAGGCCCCTATTCTTGGGGATCTTCTGTTGTACCTCTTCTTTGATAAGTTTGATCTTTTCTATGATTTTTGGAAGTAAGAAGATAAGTTGCAAAAGACCATGATCTCTAACAAGAATTGAATTAATGGAATGTTCTGCCTCATATGCCACATCTAGAACACAATTCCAGAGATCTCTATTCAATTTTTGCTCAACTTTCCCAAAGAAAGATCTTATGAATTCTAGGTCTTCTTTCACCATTTGAACTTCTTCTTTTATTAAAGCAGCAGAATAAGCATCTGACTTGAGCAAATCATTTAAGTTTCTAAGGAGAAGAGTCATGAAGATTGGTCCATCACCCTTGGGGAAGCAGAGTTGAGACGAGTCTTTAGGGGCTTTCAGGAAAACATGTTTGAGATCTTCCTTTAGTAGTTCAATACTTTCCAACAAGTCTAGACTGCCACAATTTGTTTCATTCATATTCTCTTCATTTCTTGGGTTCTCTTCTAAGTTGCAAACAAGAATGGATACCTCCCTGGTAATTGCTCCAACACGTGTCAAGAGATCGAACAATTTGTCATGATAAATAAAGTCCTTGGGCATATCTGTGAGAATAATCAATAGGAACTCTATAATGACATGAATGCTTCGAGCTGAAGTGCTAGCAGTAAGAAAAGTTATCATATGGACTTGTAGATGAATTAGATATTCTCTAAGAATGGCTGGAGAGGCTTCTTGGAGCTGCTTAATGAAGCGACCAACTTCTGCTGACTTTGAAGCTTCCAAATTTGTAGAACATATGTGCATAACCTCCAGTTCAACAGGGATAATTTTCACAAGTAAATGAGCTAGCTTGAAATTGACTTGAGGGACATCAAGGTGATTAGACAGAAGGACAAAACAAAAATGTCCTACTCTCTCAGCCATACGTTGAAACTGAGGTAAGACATATTCAACTATTTCATGCTTAACGCAACCATTTACTTTCAACCCATGGAAATCTCTTATATTGACACATACTTTCTGAATTACCTTGTACTGAGTCATTAATGGGAAGATCAACTCAGCACAACACTTGGATAGATCATGGAGATTCACGAGGAGCTTGTCCAAAATTTCCACCAACTGATCCTCAGTCATGGTGGCAGTTGATTTAGAATAATAATGTTGGGAATTGATACAACTTTGGATAATTTCCAGGAGGCGAGGAACAATATGATCCTTTAATTTAACCAGCATGTCATCTCGACTCTGATGAAAAAGTGACTGAACTAGATCATAAACCTGTTGTGCTTTGCTAGAGATTCTGTCATTAAAACCATCCAAGCTGAAATAAGAAAGCTGAAGAAATGTCGACATAATTTTCAACTCCAATTTCAGCTTTTCAATTTGATCCATGTCAAGGGCTATTTGATCTTCTTCATTCTTTAACCTCTCAATGAAATCCAGAAGATTGGAAATGTCCTTGCGAAGTGCATAAGATGAGACCTGCCAAAAGACCAAATGTAATATCAAATTTTAGAGTCGCATATTTATATGACAAATTTTAATCTATAGTCTAGACATGCAATTAGCATGGTTCTAGAGGGCTTGCTTCAAAATATAATTTACTTTGTATATGATCTTAGCGTTTGACGAGGTGGTTCAACAGCTAGCCAAAAAAGAAGAAGAGTATATCCAATTTATAGTATTTGTGAAACATTTGTATGATCGCGTTTCTACTGATCTTTTCATGCCATAATCTGGTTAGTTACTCTGTGAACTTCTTCTTTTTTTTGATACATTATTTTACAAGGTATGCACTGGAAAAGGATGGATGATTTAGTAAATAATTTCTTAAACCATTTTTGGGAGAAGAGACGAATAGAGGTAACTTTATGATGTTTATATAGGTTGTTTTTTGCTTTAGCTATAAACATGTGACCTGATTAGTGTCAAATTTGTGGTTATTCGCAGAAATGTTAGCCCTAACATGGATATATAACAATTTCGTATACGTGATAAACTAGTGAGATCTTAGTTTCTTAGTTGAACATTTTTCCAGTCTAAACCTTTCATAGTGTTAAGTCCCACATTAATTGACGAAGTCGGTTGTGGCCTCCTCATTGTGGTATAGGGTAATCCTCCCCTCATTAGCTAACTTTTAGTGTTGAGTTAGATCCAAGGTTCATTTCTAACACGGTATCAGATCCAGACTCATCTATCCCTCTTGTTGTGTTGCACACTTCACTTGTCCAGTCTTAGCATGCGAGGGAGTGTTAAGTCCCACATTAATATCCTGAATGGGTGTTAATCTCCTTATATGGTCTTGGCAATCTTCTCGTCATGATCTAGCTTTTGAGGTTAAGTTAGACTTAATGTCCATTTCTTCACACTTAAAAATTAAAGCAAGAATTATATCCTGAAAGGAAGAGATCATTTATGTAGGAACAAAATTTCATTTTGATTAGGTTTTATAAATTGTAATCTAAGAGAGGAAAAAACAAGATAAGGGAATAAGGACAAGTGGCAATGTAAATCCCCCTTTACTTCTTTTATCTTTATCTTACATGCATTTGATGCTTATGATTTGCTAAACTGTTGGTTTGGACTGGTTAAAAGCTGTGTTGGAGGTGTCGAGATGTAGAACGGAAACTTGGGAATGAATGGAAGGTAGTTGGGATGGTGTGAACGGTTGAAGCAATGTGTTAATTGTTGCCTTAACGCTGTTTGCTTGCCTGATCCGGTGACAGCAGGCAGAGGCGGAGCCAGAATTTGAAACTTATGGGTTCGGGATTCTAAATCTTTTAAGTTACTGGGTTCTAAATTAATAATTTATACATGTTAAATGAATTTATTAAGATAAATACATGGTTTGAACGAAAGCTATTGAGTTCGGCCGAACCCGTAAGTTATACTCTCCCTCTGCCCATGACAGCAAGCTTAACCGCGATCACAGGGCCTTGGCCGCGATTCGGCCAAGCATGATTGTCTGGAGCAGTGTTTCGAGTCCAAAATGATAAGATCGATTGCAAGAGGAGTCGAGCCTAGATTAGAATAACACGGACCGCGATTGCAACACATGCACTGCAATTGTGATTGACCTTCACTCTTTGGCTCTGGACGTAGCTAACAGTGTCATCTATTCCAAATATGCGTATCAGATCTGAAATGAACTTAACGAACGATATGGTCAATCAAATGAGGCATGAGTTTATCAAGTTCAGAAAGGAACTCAGTATGCTATATGAGGGGTCATGTGATATTGAACTTTTTTCATTTATTGTTAAAAGTAAGTATATAGATATCAGCAACAAGAGTGTGCTGGCAAGAAATTACAATAGGGGCTACGTTATGAAATGTTAATGAGCCAAAAAAAGAGCAGCCCGGTGCACTAAACTCTCCCTATGCGCGGGGTCCAGGGAAGGGCCGGACCACGTAGCCTTATGAAATGTGTAATGAGCCAAGTATTAGTTATTACACAAAAGTTAAGAAACAACCTGTGACTTTTGAATCTTTGACTTGCTTCTGCACACTTAGCTGGTTCTGGTTCTTGAACTTGTCTTTAAAATGTAAGGCCCCATATATTTCTATTATTTAATTTGGGCTAGTTACAACTCTGATGGAACTTTTGAGAATGATTCCTTAGTATTTAAGAATTTTCACAAAGTTGGTAAATTAATTGAGATACGGTGGGATTAGTGACGAAGCCAGAAATTTCTCCAAGAGTGTCTAAACTTGAAAGAAGAAAAACAAATTCTCCGGCAAAGAGCATTCAATATATGTTATATGCCTCTAAAATCTAATATTTTACTTGTATATACCGTGTAATTTTTCGACGAAGAATGATCGATTGACCACCCTTAGAAGACCGTAGCTTCGCCCCTGGGTGGGATGAACAAGTCATGGTTTGGAAATGTACTCAACACTTTGTAAAGTGTTAAATTTAATTTAAAGTTATGGGAAGAAGATTGGAATTTATATTTGGAGTAAACAATTGTTATTTGACTATCCGTTTATGGTCGAACACTGTTATCTCTTCCTAATTAGTAGCCAAAAGTCTAATCGGAACACTTTATCATATGTTCAAGTGCTCAATTTGAACATGCCTTTGTTCGAGTCTAAATGAAATATACGAACAAATTTAAGGGGATGTTGATGTACTCCGCCTTCTCTTGAGGAATATATGGATAATCGCTCAAGTTAATATTTAGTTTTAATAAAAAGGGCGATCTGATGCACTAAGCTTCCACTATGCGGACGTGAGACTGTTTCCACTCGAATCAGTGACCTCACAACAACAATTTTACCGGTTACTAATAAGTAAAAATATTGTATGACTTACCGATGAGTTGTTTGCTTCCCCTTTCTCTGTTTGTCCTTCATTTTCTTTTCCACTTTCCATGTATGAAATTCTCACTATTCAAGCCAAAGTTCAAGTTCTCAAGATCTGACGTATAAAAAGTACAAAGCCCTTACCGTTTGACCACTTAATTTGAGAAATAGGCGAAGACAGTAAGGGCTGGGATTCAGAAAGAAAGATCTGTGAGAGAGAAGTCGACAACTGGAAAGGCTACCAATTAGAAAGACGAATCAAATAAAGATATATTATGCAACATTAAAATAGTAGAACATGACTTCTGAAGTCTTTTCTTAATACCCTTTATAATCTCCACTTGTCTCGGGATTCGTGTGAGCTGTTAACAGAAAATCATTTTAGCTATTTCATATACTGTTATAAGATGGATGTGCAGGCATACTAGGTTAGATAGAATTAGGAATGAAATTATTCGGGACAATGTCGGAATGATCCCTGTGGATGAAAAGATACGAGAAGCGAAGCGAAGATGCTTCGGGCACAGTCAAGCGATGTGAGAGATTGGCCTTGGGGGAAGGGTAAAGTTAGGTCAAAGAAGTCTTGAGAACACGTGATCAGGTTGGATCGGGCACAGCTGGAGCTAATCGAGGACACTTGATATGAGGGTGTGAATGTTGAGAATTAATGTAGAAGGTTAATAGGTAGTCGAACATTTCCTGTGTCTTCATTAGTTCAATAATATTAGTACTAGATGAGGAAAGACTTGTATACGAGCTCAACATTGTAATTATTAAAATTGTTATTTGTCGGTTCTTAGTTAATTTTTAATAAATAAATTATCAATATCAATCCATTTAATTATGGATAGAGAATAACATTGGGGATCAATTTGCAATTAATTTATTTTAATAATTTACATAAAATTAAGTTACAAATTATAACTTGTTTAAGTTGCTTCAATTAATATAAAAAGAGTACGTGTTAGAATACTCATTTTAACCTCCAGTTAATGTCAAACACAAACATCAAATTGATATCAATGATATTATTTCGCCACTATATTTGAATATTTTACAAGAGAATATATTAAAAAGCTACAAGTATCATCTATATTAATAATTTTCTAGATTAAAAAGCATACCAATCTATCTTCTGTAAACTAATCTGAAATACATCCAAATTGGTCTTGCAAGCGTTCGACAATGGGAACAATCAAATACTCGAGGAAAGGAATGTCATTCTTTATAATACGATAAAAGATGAGAAAAAAATAATGATTTTACTTCATATCTTATATACATCAAAATTAAAAAAAAAGTTCAGTGCAATAAGCAAAGAGAACTTCCAAGGGGATTTGCATCCCTAATGAGACAATTTACTACTTCAAACAAAGAGAACAATAGACACTAAAACAAATATTAACATGATATAATTTTTTTTTTGTATTATTATATTTTTTATACATGATATAAATTGTAGGAACTCAATATAACAGTTCAAATTATATTTTAATATAACTCATTTAAAATAATATTAACTTATGATAAAATAATAAACATTTGATAGAAGTCTATACCGTCCATTCGATCAGGATGATAAAGATTTGTCCTTTTTATTTTCATAATAAAACAATATAAAAATTATAACATGTAATATTTAAGACAATTTATTGATAGTTGAAAACTTATCATGGAAGAATGGAGTTCAAACCATATATATTATACTTTTATATTAATTAAATATATAACATATAGCTTCCGAGTATAGTAGGAACATATCTCATTACTTATATTAACTTTTGAGGTTTAACAAACTATGCTTTTTAAAATTACTTTTGAATATAAAACTTTTTAGTTTGAAATCGCTTTTAAAAAGTGTGGATAAATGAAACCATTTAGTTTTCATTTTTAAACTGCTTTAAAATAGTATAGGTATTTGAAAATCTTGTAATATCTATTGATACTTCTTTTTGTTGCCCTATTATTTAAAAATTATTTTACTTTCTCTACGAAAACTTCTACTCCCTCCGTAGTGAACTCATTTGACTGGGTACTGAGTTTAAGAAAAGAGAGAAAGCTTTTGAACCTATGGTGTAAATGAAGCTCATATATTTTGTGTGGCTGTAAATCATTGCATAAGGTAAATTGTTTCCAAATATAGAAAGAGATCATTCTTTTTGGCACGGACTAAAAAAAAATATGTTCACATAAATTGAAACAGAGAGAGTATTTGACTAAAACAAAATTAAAAATTTTGACAAATGAGAAAAAAAAGGATCACAATACTTCTTGCAAAAATGTCTGATCACACGGACATATAGTGCATTTAAGAAAAAAGTTTTACGCTACTTCATGCAAAAAGGAGAGCTGTGAGGGTCCACATGTATCAAACATTACATGTTAAGAAATACAAGGAGGGCGTTTTTTAAAAAGGCAAACAGTACATGAGTTTTATGGAATGACATATTGCTCTTGGTCGATCATATTTTCATTTTGGTATAATAGAAATTAGTTGGTATTCTTTTTATTATTAATTTGCTATTACCACATATTTTGCACCGTCGTTACTTGCCTTCCATGCGACCTTAGTTTGTTATCATTTCATATCTTGTAGTGTTATTACTGACTATTAGTGCTTCTGTGAAACTCTCTTTTGCTTTCTTGGGTTTTGTTTTCTAAATACCTTGTAATGATAGTACTTGCTATATTCTTCCATTTTTTCTTTAGCCGAGGGTCTATCAGAAACATGTTCTATGTCCTTTCATGAGGGGTAAGGTTGCGTACATCCTACCCTCCCCAGACCCCACTTGTGGGATTACATTGAGTTGTTGTTATTGTAATATAATGTGAGGAAACGGATAAGTAGCAAAGAATGACATCGCTTGACATAATATTTTAGAGAGCCTTTATGGTTAAAAATCATGATGAACTAGATTTGAATTTAGTACCTTTTCTACCTTAAGACTCAAAAAAGCCATTAAACCAGGGCTATTTCTTGTTTAAAAATAGTAAAGTTATTATTCTAGTTCTTTTAAGCAACGGTAGATTTAAGTCGTGGAAGCAATCACTAATGGTAGCAGATCCAGAGTATTATTATACAAGCTGGTTCAAGGAAAAACTACGGTAAAACGATAATATGAAGGGCATTGAGAACGGCAAGTGGATTTTTTATGTGCAACTTTTTTTCGTGCTCATAACTCGACCTCAAAATAAGCCATTATGAAGTTCGCTCTTTAGTTCTTGATTTATTTTATAAAAAATTTAAGAGAAACTCTTAATGTTTAATTAAAAGAATTATATTTTTTTTATCTAATATTAAAAATTTACTTCAACAAAATTAAACGACCTTTTAATATTTTTTTTAAAAAAAATTAATAAATACAATTTTTACTCAGCTCTAAGATATTTAACAATCTAGTATCTCTTTCTTGTTTATCAATGGAAAAGTTGTAATTCACTGAGATGAAGACAACAACACATAAAGAGTTACAAACATACAAATACAATTATTAAAGAAAAGGGTCTTATATTTTTGTATAACCGCTCTCAAAATAATAGTCGAAAAAATATAAATTATTTGTATATATATACACATTCTGTATGTTATTGTAAGAATTTAAATTTTGTTGGATTTAAATCCATAATATAATTTGGACCATATTAAATTCAAGACACTAGTCCATACAAATATTGTGGCGAGTAAATTGGGTTAATATTTAAATAAAAAATATTAGTGTTGGGCTAGTACATTTTATCAGACTACAAATTAAATGATAAGCTCACTTTATTAACCCAAGGTCCAAATGACTATTAGCCCATCTTGTAGCCCAGGCTCATGCCACGTGTCAAGTGATGTGGCAATCCAAGTCAAAGAACAAGCCAATAAAATCAAGACACATGCCAAGCGACGTGGCAATCCAAGACAAATAAATGAACCAATAAAATCATGTCATGTGTCAAGTGATGTGACAATCCAAGACAAATAAATGACCCAATTAAATTATGCCAAGTGTCTGGATGGTATTGGTCAGTTCAAACCGACCAATCAAATTGCAGAGCCACACCACTCCTTACAACTATAAATAGAGGTCTTCATAAAACTAGAAGACACCAGAAGTGATAACAAGAAGCCATCAAAGAATTCGTGGATCAAACACCGCATATTTCTCTACAAGCTACAAGTTCAAGCACTCAAGCACTCAAGTTACGAGTTCAAGTTCAAATGAAGATCAAGAACGACGGCAAATCATATACCAAGGCGTTCGAGATCAAGTTACTCGTTCGTGATCAAATCCAAATCCAAGTTCAAGAAGAGATTCAAGACCAAGCTTTACAAGCCCTTGAATCAAAATCAAAATCAAGCTCATCATATAGTATACATTCTTGAAGAATCAGAGGAATACCATAGAGATTGTAACACTTTTATTTATTGAAATCAAATACTACATTTGTTACGCAATTTTCCGGTCTTGATTATTTATTTTACTCGACCCGAAAATTTATTGTTACAAAATTTTGGCACGCCCAGTGGGACAATCTCTACCTCTCATCTCTTCAAATTACCAAATTTCAAGAACACAGAAATGACTCCTAAGAAGATCAACTTCAAGCTCACTACTGCTAAGGCTACAGATTCCAAGTTTTCCTCTGATGTTGAAAACTTGTTGGATGCTACTATGGAAAGCGTAGGACCTGTCACTAGGAACAAGGCAAACTTGCTGGGACAACAAGCATTTCAAATGTCGTCTGCTTCAGTTCCTATCTTTGATTTTCGATCCTCAAAGGGGGCAAGATCATTTCCAACTGAATTGCAAGAAAGAGCAAACATTGCTGAAATCGTTGAAAAGACATTGGCTCTACTTAGCCCATCTAGATCTAAGAATCTCATCACACAGGATGACGATAATGTCTTGATCACTAGATTTGCTCCAAGCACTCCACGTGAGTTGTTCTACTCAGAGTATGCTATAATAGAAATCCATGCTTTGCTCCACCATCCACAACAGTTATCCAAGCAATGGTGACTAACACTTCAACTGTTGAAGAACAACTCGCAAATTTAACAAAGTCAATTGAAGGTTTAACAAAGCATATGCAAGATCAAGATAATCAAATTGTCAAGTTGACAGACAGAGTTGAAAGCATGATGGAGGGAGATTCAAGTCATGCACCTGGAAAACTCCCTATGATGCAGGAAAAATGAGACTCATCTGCAAGGCAGACAACGACTCCTAAAGAATTTTAGATTTCATCTGATGGGGTTATTCCCATTGACTAGTTGCAAGACTTCATTATGGGAACCATCAAAGATAAGTATGATGTTGCTGCCAAGTCTTCTCTGGCATATGCAAAGCCATACACTGCGAGAATTGATAGTTTGAAGATGCATTCAGGTTATCAAACCCCAAAATTTCAACGATTTGATGAAAAAGGAAATCCAAAGCAACACATTGCACACTTCATTGAAACTTGTAATAATGCTGGAACCTATGGGGATTATCTTGTCAAGCAGTTTGTCTGCTCATTAAAAGAAAATGCTTTTGATTGGTACACTGATCTCGAGATTGGTTTCATCGATAGTTGGGAGCAACTTGGACATGAATTTCTCAACCGCTTCTATAGCACAAGGCGAACCGTAAGCATGGTTGAACTCACAAACACACTTCAGTGGAAGGATGAACCAGTCGTTGATTTCATCAATCGATGGAGGAATGCAAGCCTCAACTGCAAAGACAGACTTAGTGAAGCCTCCGGAATATAAATGTGTATCCAAGGAATGCATTGGAGAAATCGCTACATCCTATAGGGTATCAAGCCTAAGTCTTTTGAAGAATTGTCTACACGTGCTCATGATATGGAGTTAAGCATGTCTTCTAGTGGAAATCAAGGGCCACCAGTTTATGAACCTCGCATGAAGTATAAACAAGAAACAAAGAAAGTAGGGAAGTTTTTGCTGAAGTGTGAGAGAAAGGAATCAATGAATGTCAATGCCTCACCATTAAAGGTCACTACAAAAGTGAGTAAGAAGCAAAGTGTGAAGACAACATCCTTACGGGATAAAGTTGGCCGAAAATTAACTATGAAGGAAATGCAAGCGAAAGAATATCCATTCTTGGACTCTGATGTTCCAGCAATTTTTGAGGGGCTCTTTGAGTTACCTAAAATGAAGCGTCCAAACGAAGATGGAAGGACTAATGATCTAAATTATTGCAAGTACCATTGGTTGATTTGCCACCCTATTGAAAAATGTTTTATCTTCAAGGAGAAAGTCATGGACTTGGCCGCTGAAGGAAAAATCTTTCTAGAGGATGAGAAGGAAAGTTCGAATCAAGTATCTGTCGTTTTTGGTTCACATGATCTCATTGTCCTTTGTAATTTTGTCGAAGTACATTAATGTGATGGCGTCCAAATTGCGTCATCATCAAATATGATTAAATTTGGTGACTTTGAACCTATCGATGTGAGTAAAACATTGCTTCTCCCTATAGCGAGTGAAGTAATAGTGGAGGAAAGATCTCAAGAGGAAAGAGAATCATATGATGGTCCAAATGATGATGAAGGTTGGACTCTTGTGACTCGGCGGAGACGCTGCACGACAAATTCACAAAGGGAATCAAATAAGCAATTGACTAGGGGGAAAATGGTCAAAAAACCCAAGAAGAAAATGATAAACAAGAATTGGAAGAAAATGAAAATGGAGGATAATCGTTATCAAAGGCTATGTCGTCCAATGACATTGGATGAATTCCTACCAAGTTGGTTATGCATGCAAGCTTCCTGTGAAGATATCAAGGTCTCATGTTGTAAAGTAGAGGAAGAAGAGACAAAGAAGGAAGAGGCATCATTGTTGCCACCTCCCTTGTCTGAAAAACTCACTGAGCAGCTCTATGAAGAAGTGGACACTTGCGATGCAAAAATCACATTTATTAGTGATGATATTTTGCTTGGTGAAACACCCCATAATCGTCCGCTATTTATGGTTGGATTTGTGCGTGAGCAGAGAATAAGTTTTAATTGATGATGGATCTGGTGTTAATATTCTCCTAATTCGTACTGTCAAAGAGCTTGGCATACCGATGGATGAACTACGTGAAAGTCGTTTTATGATTCAAGGGTTCAATCAAGGGGGGAAAAGGGCTATAGGGGCTATCAAATTGGAAATAAATATGGGAGATTTTCATTCGAGTGCATGGATGAACGTGATCGATGAAAAGACCTCATATAATATCTTGTTAGGAAGGCCATGGATACACGAGAACAAAGTGGTCTCGTCCACCTACCATCAATGCTTGAAGTACTGTGAAAATGGGGTCGAAAAGAAGATAGTCGCTGATGATAAGCCCTTTACCGAGGCTGAATCATACTTTGCCGATGCGAAATTCTACTTAAATAATTACGTCTCAAAGGAGGTTAAGGTTGATGATGTGATGTTGACCAAAAATGTTGAAAAGAAGGTTGATTTCACAACTGGCAAGGCAAAAGTTACAGTTGAAAAGGGTCAGGTGCTTTATGATAGGAGCAAGATGAATGAGGCATCTTCAAGTAAGAAGGTGACTCATGTTCTTAGCTATGTCCCAAAGGCAAGGAAGGTTGAAGATCCTTCTTATGAACTACAAGGTAATGTGTTAGGAGACTTGACCCTTTCTATCAAGAGAATTGATGCAATTAAGTCGTCTACAAAGTTGCTTAAAGGGTTTGCCAAATCATCAAACCACAATTCGCTTCTAAATATAGCACTTCCTAGAAAGCGCACAGATGGGGGCTTTGATCCAAACTCCTACAAGTTGTTAGCAAAAGCTGGATATGATCCCAATGAACCATCCAAGTTGGGAAAGCTCCCGCCTGAAGCTTCAAATACTACTCAAAGGGTGATGATGGAGAAAAGGTACCCACTGAAGCAATCACGTGAGCCATCCATATCTCTATTAAAAGGGCAATTTGTAACTATATTACTACTAAAGAATTGTCTACAACGCTTAATAAGAAGCCTTCTGTGTTTGATCGACTTACGAAACCAAGGACCTCGGTCTTTTATAGGTTGGTACCACTGAAGAAAAAACAAGTGTCATGGAAGTAATAGAAGGATTGGAGCACCTATCTACGTTAAAAAGGAAAATTTGACCACAGACTACCCAAGTCTGATTCCTTCTAGAATGAGGTGAGAGACCAAAATTGTAGTTTCGTGCAGAGAGGTCCTCAAAGCAAAAGCTCATACTATAGTCCACACTAAGGAACGGAGGAAGATGAAGAAACTGTGGGGTCATCATATCATATCACCATTCATGATGAACAAAATGTTTCACCTTTTATGGAAATCGATGAAAAGTGCCTTGATATTCATGTATGTCACCACATATATTTCAATGATGGTGATTCTCAAGAGGATGAAGACGCTAAAGATGCACCACCGGAGCTTGAAGAAGGGGTGAAGACAATGGTTGATGCGCTTAAAGAATTCAATCTCGGAGTAGTTGAATATCCAAAGCCCACATATGTAAGTGCCTCTCTAACTGGTGATAAAGAGAGAAAATATATTGAGCTACTTAAGGAGTTCAAAGACGTATTTTCTTGGAGCTACAAAGAGATGCCAGGTTTAGACCCTAAGGTTGTTGTTCATCATCTTGTTGTCAAATGAGGTGCTCGTCCTGTAAAGCAAGAACAACGTTGCTTCAGACCTGAATTGGTTCCCTTGATTGAAACTGAAGTTAACAAGCTCATTGAGTCTGGTTTTGTTCGTGAAGTTAAATATCCAACATGGATGTCAAGCATCGTCCCTGCAAGAAAGAAGAATGGCCAAATCCGAGTTTTTGTTGACTTTAGGGACCTAAACAATGCTTGTCCTAAGGATGAATTTCCTCTTCCTATCCCTGAGCTCATGATTGATGAAACAAATGGATACGAGACGATGTCTTTCATAGTTGGTTCATCTGGATATAATCAAATTCGCATGGCACCGAAGGACGAAGAACTTATTGCTTTTCGCACCCCTAAAGGTATATACTGCTACAAGGTAATGCCTTTTGGTTTGAAGAATGTCAGTGCTACATATCAACATGCCATGCAAAATATTTTTGATGAAATGCTTCATAAAAACGTGGAGTGTTATGTTCATGACTTGGTGGTAAAGTCAAGGAAGAAGGATGATCACTTGCAAGATTTGAGGATGGTATTTGAACGACTTCGGAGATACCAACTCAAAATGAATCCTTTGAAAGTGCTCTTTTGGAGTTACTTCTGGGAAGTTCCTCGATTTTATTGTTCGACATCGAGGTATCGAAATTGATCAAGCTAAGGTGTATGCTATCTTGAAAATGCCCGAGCCTAAAGATATTCATGAATTAAAAAGCTTGCAAGGTAAGTTGGCATATCTTAGAAGATTTATTTCGAATCTGGCTGGAAGATGCCAACCATTTAGTCGCCTCATGAAGAAAGGGGTTCCTTTTGAATAGGACCAAGCTTGCAGAAATGCTTTTGCAAGCATTAAGTCTTATCTGATGAAACCTCCAATATTGGCAGCCCCTATGCCTGGAAAGCCATTAATATTATACATTTCAGCGCAGGAAAGGTCAGTTGGAGTGCTTCTCGCTCAAGGAAACAATGAAGGCAAAGAAAATGTGCTTTATTACTTGAGTAGGATGATGACACCAAATGAGCTCAAGTATTCGCCTATTGAGAATTTATGTTTGAAACTTGTCTTCTCTATTCAGAAGTTGAAGCATTACTTCCAAGCTCATGTTGTGCGACTCGTCTCAAGAGCGAACCCTATCAACTTTGCCATGTCTAAAACAATCCTAAGTGATCGATTAGAGAGGCGGTACCTCCAATTTAAAAAATTTAAAATTGTGTGTGTTCCTCAAAAGGCAGTGAAAGGACAAGCATTAGCAGACTTCCTAGATAACCATCCGATTCCAGATGATTAGGAGTTGTCTTATGAATTTCTTGATGAAGATGCAATGGTCATAGAAATTCAGCCTCTTTGGAAGATGTATTTGGGAGAAGGTAAAAAAGTTCCCCTCTACTATGATATATTGTTTACTTGTGCCACCCATTACACTTTTCGTCCAAATCTATCCCTACCGTTAACAAAGTTTGTAAAATTGCCCCTAACCCTGACGTCCCTCCACTGTGGCAGCTGAACCCTCTAATATTTTGTCCATGTCAGCAGCCAAGTCATCAGGTCCCACCAAATAAAATACACTGTGGAGTCCATATCAGCACTTCTAATAATATCTTAGTTTTTGCCTTTTTTTACAATAACGAGAGGCAGTAGTATCACCAAAAAATTGTAAGCCACATGAGATTTTCATATTTCAGGTTTGCTTGCAAAGAAATATAAGAATGAGAGGATGACAAAATATGTTTGCCAAAGAATATTTTGCAACCGGGCCTGACCGGTGGTGGTATAGATCTGAAAGTCAGAGAAATTTGTAGTCATAGATCTGCCAGATCTACATACTTCCAATGAAAAATACCAAACCACATCGCAAAGGATGGTCATTTTCATCTATTTCCAGCAAGGTAACGCCAGTGAAGGTGTGGTGATAGTAACCGGATTCTGGCAGCATGACCGGATGAAAGAAAATGAAGGGGAAACAACGACTGAGTCTTCTTCCTCAACATCACTTCTTCTACTTCTCTAACACCATAGCCACTGTCATTAGTCTTCTTCCTCTCCGGCGAGCTTGTCGAAATTAATTGCCATTGTTTTCACTTTTCTTCCCCCAAAAATCGAGAACTAAAGAGAAACTTGGTTGCCTAAAATCATGAAGACAAGTTAGAGGAGAATGGGAGAAGAAAAAGAAAACCCACTCCGCCGACGACTACACCTTGCCGGGAAACTCTCATCTACAGAAGGACTTCAATGGTGGTAAAGTAAATACGAATCAGACAACAAGAAAAATACAAAAAGAAGATTAATTCATCTTTTCAAAATGGGACTTTTCAACCAATTAATACCTTAGATTATTTAAAATATTACTAGTTTTTACACTCTTAATCTCAATTTCCCACGAAATAAGGTGAAGAATGAAGCTGGCGAGGGGATTAATTAACAGTTAGAAAACAAAATTACTGATAGAAAGGCGACGGTGAACTGGGTTTACCCTGAGGAGAGGTTAGAGGCAGGTAGTGCAGGGGATCTTTTCCTTTTTATTTTGTTTTTTATCTTTTTCTAATTTTAATAAAGAAACATAATTTATTTGAGGATTAAATTACTTCCAATGCTGACATGGACAAAATATTAGAGGGGTCAGCTGCCACAGTGGAAGGACGTTAGGGTTAGGGGCAATTTTACAAACTTTGTTAACGGTAGGGATAGATTTGGACGAAAAGTATAACGGGTGACACAAGTAAATAATATATCATAGTAGAGGGGCAATTTCAGACCTTTTCCCCATGTATTTTGATGGCGTTGCACATCGTGAAGGAGCTGGCACTGGAATAGTATTTATCACTTCTGAAGGAGAAGTTTTCCCCTATTCTTTCACTCTAACACAATGGTGGTCCAATAATGTTGCTGAATATCAAGCGCTCATACTTGGGCTTGAAATGGCTGTGGATATCAAACAATTGCAATTACAAGTTTTTGGAGATTCCAAGTTGGTGATCAATCAGATTTTGGGTAGCTATGAGGTCAAGAAGCCAGAGTTGGTGCCATATCACAAATATGCTCAAATACTGTAAGTTGTCTTGGAGAGGTAACTATTCAACACGTGCCGAGAAAGGAAAATAATAGAGCTGATGCATTAGTAGCCTTAGCTTCTACATTATCTTTGCCTGATCAGACACAAGTCACTGGTTTCCAAATATGGGTAGTTCCTCCACCAAATGACTATGAGGAAGAAGAAAGCGAAGTTGAGCATATTGCTTTCGTTCTTGAGTTTAAATTGAAGACTGGCGACAACCATTAATCGATTATCTTTGTTATGGTATATTGCCAGAAAATCCTCGAAGGAAAACGAAAATTCGAAGGAGAGCCCCTCATTTTCTTTATTAAAATAATACACTCTACAGACGATCATTTGATGGAGTGCTCCTACGTTGTTTGGGGGCTGATGAATCCCTTCAAGCCTTGCAAGAAGCACACTCTGGAGTATGTAGTGCGCATCAATCTGGGCCAAAACTTCATTTCCACATAAAAAGAATAAGGTATTATTGGCCAACCATGGTGAAAGATTATTTGCATTACGTCCGGAGGTGTAAATCTTGCCAATTCCATGCTAACTTCATACATCAACCACCTGAAATATTACATCCAACTGTTGCCTCTTGACCATTTGATGCTTGGGGTTTAGATGTTGTTGGTCCATTGCCGAAGTCTTTTGGTGGACATCTATATATTTTGGCCGCAACTGATTACTTTTTGAAGTAGGCAGGAGCTGTTTCTCTTAAGGAAATAAAGAAGGAAAATGTAGCTAACTTCATCCGAGTCAATATTATCTATCGATTTGGCATTCCGCGATATATATTGATGGACAATGGTAAGCCATTTGATAACAAGTTGTTGGTCACAAAAGCACACGCAAATATACGTGGTCGTACAAGTAATATAATGATAAATCAAGTGTCGAAACCACAGAGACTTGTGTAGACTACTCACAATTCACTATAATTGTTATTAAATCAAGCCAAAGTAAAAATCCAGGAATGGAACTATTTTATACTACAATTCTACGAAATAACTAATTATCAAGTAACAAGTTGATTATTGTGTATTCAATAGTGACAAATATTCCAGGGTTGTGATCAATTCACCACTCGTATTGCATTCTAATTAACTCTCTCTTTCATATAATTCACTCATGGTTTCTAATTAATCGATAAATGCTCTCATAGCCTTCTCCTGAAGCATTACTCGCCTATTCTCAATAGATTAACGCCTATATTCCTATGAAATTAATCTATTAGAACACACTAAGATTATGATATTTAATTAAGCACGGTGACTAGGTATATTCCTATCCTAACCACAAATCCGCTCCCCTAAAGGGTTAAGAAAATCTATACACGGCTTTTCCAATCATAGCATAGATAGTATATAGAACCTAACTGTTGGCCAAACAATTAAGAAATTAAACACAAAATTGAAAAAACAACCATATATTGAGTGAACTATAATCAGGGTTAAGTTAATGTCGAACAACAATATACATGGATAAACACAACCCCAGAACAATGGGTGTTTAGCCACTCATGCTTAAATCAAACAATTGCATAAGTGTTGAATCAAGTGTAAATACTAGAAAAAATGAAGAAAACTGAGAATTCTCCGCTTCCTAATGATCCCGTGTGTGTTTTTCCTCCAATGTGGCGTCCAACCCTTCAAAAATAAGCTTAGACTTGCTTTTATACGTGTTGGGTAGGTTTAGGACCGATAACCGTGTCCCGAGCAAAATAGGACAAAATTCTTGTCACCGGCGCCCTGGCTAGCATCGGGCGCCCACCAGGGCCTGCCCAAACTTCCATTCTGCCTCCAGCGCCACAGGTGGCGCCTAGCCCTGCCTGTGGCGCCCAAAATCGCCATTTTGCCCGATTTTGCGTTTTCGTTCGTTTTGGCTCTAATTTCACGTGTTTCGCCCCCGATCGATCCCGAAACATTCCTAAACATAAAAACACTTCAAATTAATATAAATCATCATATTTAACATCTAAAACTCACGAAACAAAAGTAAAATATGAGGGGATATACATAAAAATATATACACTTTAAGCTAAACATCACGAGTTGATGAATAAAATGTGTGATCTTTTTGGCTTCAAGCAACGCAATTCCTCCATGTATTATGTTGCTGCCAATGGACTTGCAACATCTCAACAAAGCCTTGAATGTTATCAAGCTTGCTTGTCTCGATTTTTTAACAGAAGGGTACGCCTTAGATATTTTCAAGTGGGTGACCAAGTTCTTGTGGTCAAAAGGCCTATTATTACCTCTCGTCGATCTGGAGGCAAATTCTCTGCTAAGTGGGATTGACCATATATCGTACAATAGGTATACTCAAGTGGCGCTTACAAGATAGTTGACTCAGAAGGTTTGCGGATTGGCCCCATCAACGGTAAATTCATGAAGAGATACTATCCTTGAAAAAAAAAATACGCTCCTTAACGCATGAGCATAAACTGCATGTTACTCCTGGCCCGAAAGAGTATAAAATGTGCACGTTCCAAAGACAGAAAAGTCTGCTAGGTTGAAAACCTTAAAAGAGGCGGCCTAGGCAAAAGTTAGGACAGTAAAAAACTCACCCTTTTCGAACTACATAATGACTTGATCCTCTTCGCGGAGGTACGTAGGCAGCTTAGAGTTTCATTCTAAGTTCAGTCATACGAGTTCAAAAATGCATATTACCCAAGGCATTATTCAAATGAGGTCTGTTACATCATCAATTTGAAGTGTTCAAGTCGGCTAGTTCTTAAAGTTAAAGTTTTCGAGCATGTCAAGTCTTCAAATCCATAAAGCACTTAAAAAAAATAAATCAAGAACAAAAGGGAACATTAATGAGAACGCGCAATATAAAGTGAAGCAAAATAAGTTTTATTGTTGATGAGAACATCTACTAAACAATCAAACGCAAGAAGGGAAAAACAAATAAAGTAGTGTTTATAGCCTAATCTAAGCACAACTTGTAGTTGGCCATTCTTTGAGCATAGCTTCCAAGTATTTCTTCTTCTTCTCCAAATCAGCCAAGTCATCAGTAGTCAATAAGGCACTGCAGCATGCGTCATACTCCTTTCTAGCAGTTGAGGCTCCTAACTTGGCTTCCTCAACTTCTTTCTCAGCAACTTCTAAAAGGGCTTCTAAGTTCTTCTATTTTTCACGGAGCTTCTTTACCTTCTCTTTAACTGTAACTAGGGACTGGTAGATATATGACATTTCTCTAACCTTCTCTTCTTATTCAGTCATGGCATTTGTAAGGTGTAACTCAACATATGACATTGTAGTCTCTTCAACCTTCTCAGATAAAGCTGATCGTGTCTTGTTATATGAAGCAACAAGCTTAAAAAGAGACTCTAATAGGTTCCTCAAAGGGGAAATATCCACATCATCCCCATCCATTTCCTTAAGGATCACTTCAGTATTTTCTTGAAACTCAGAGACATTGTCTGCTGTGCTACCTTTCAGCCTATGCTGAATCGAAGTCCAAAGCTTCAAGATAAACTCCTTTTGAATATCCAAGACAACCTTCTTTCCATTAAAAACTGAAGCTGCAATTGTTGGTCGTTCACACAAATCAGAGCCCAACTTTTCCCTAATTTCATCATGAGAAATAAAAGTTGCCTCTTGTTCTGCCTTAGCTATGAAAGATGATTTCTGCGGGTTCAGTCCTGCTATAGACTCACCACTATCTTGTGACCTTACTCGTTGCAACGCTCCAACGTCATTAGCCTGAAAAAAATAACAAATAAATAAATGTAAGAACACTTTAGCAAAGTCATTTGGCCATGGGTAACAAAAATGAAAAGTTTATGTTTTCTTTTACCTTCTCGTTCCGAGATGTTAGTGTACTTGAAGGGCTATCAACACTTTGGACCTCTACAACCCCTTCTTGGTTTGGCATTTTCTTTTTCCAACATTGATCTCTTTTGTTGCTATCACTCTCCTCTTGGGATAGGCGCTTGTTAGAGGCATCAACAACTACACCAAATGGAATAAGACTTTTGTCAACTGGAGTATGAATCTCTTCTCTTTGGACTTCTTTGTGTAGCATGGGTCCATTGCCTGAGCGCATCTCGACTACCTTAGACTGTAAAGTAGGAATCCTATCAATCACTAAGACATCCTCGTTGCGGTCTTGAATGGTATTTTTGATTGGCTCAACAGTATTCATAAAAAATTGTAAGTGTACTTCAAGAAGGCTTCCATGCGTCCTTGCCCACCAAGATCAGTTAGACGATGTAAACTTCTTCATGTTGGACCCAAAAGGAGGAAATACTGCCCTCGACTTAGATCTAGTCAACACACGAATTCATGCAAGTCTTAACCCTTCTTCTAATGAGGCCTCACGAAAATCTCGCTCCGAGCGACCAGGGGTGTCCTAATAAAAACCAAATTGGCAGCTAAATCGATGTGGGCTGTAAGGTTCAATAATAAAGTTGACTCTGTCCCTCAAAGGAAGATAATTCGAGCGAATACTCGTAAAGAAATTTAACTCAAACTCATCTGACTTACCATCGTCATAGTAGTGGTACAGATCAGATCTGCGGGGCATTATCGAAGTCCAAATGATATTTTCTCCATTATGAATACGTTTCCTGGCTTCCTCTTTTCCAAAATATCTAGCAGCACCTTCACCAGAACATGAGGCCATGAGAGGAACAACTGGCCCCTTTGCATACAGAAAATGAGTCTTAAAGTATTGGGCTAACCAACCATACACATAATGAGCTGGAAAGCAAATTTGAGCAGGATCAAGCAACAAGCACTTTGAAATCTCGTTCAAACCCTTATATAATCTGGCTAAGACCGGGACTGCAAGGCTGACTTTTCGTTTACAAGCAAGATGACATGTGGTCTTAAAGGTCCTAGGACGAATGAAGTCACCATCTTTTGAAGGGAGCACAAAAATACATAACCAACAAGATAGAAAAGCGGCCAAGTATGTCTCGTCTTTCTTGTCATCCATAACTCCTAGCTTATGGAATAAAGCTTCTTCAACAGTCGACCAACTAACTGCTTCCTTTATGACACCGGTAGGGTTGCGCGTCGATTTCAAACGAGCAGACTTCTTTTCTTTCCTTAAAGGAGGCTGAGTATACTTCATTGTCTTTCTTCACCAGAACTCTACCCATTTTTTCGCATAAACCTTTGGATCGTTGCTACCTCTCTCTCGGAGCCGATGGAAGGCATCAAACAAATGCTCACAAGTCTGGGGAAGAAACCTTCTCCCCTTATCGTATGTGCCCGTAAGCTCTTCAATATTTGGCACAACTTCCTCGTAAGGAGATCCTATTATAGGCAAACTGCCGATCTTATACAAATCCCAAAGTGATATAGATAGTTCTCCAGCAGAGGTAAGCAATGTATTGGTAGGGCACCATGCCTCACAGAAATGCTGCATAATATTCGTATTACAATCATATGTGAAGAGTGAAGCATATACGGCGTCATAAATTCTTGCACCCTTCAGTGTCAAGCGACTCCTACTTAAGACGTCTTCTGCCCATTCCCAGTAGCCAGGAATGTAATGAAATTCACCATCGAATGGAAAATCATTGCCCCAATAAGTTTCCTTGTTAATAATTCGACGCCCAAAACATGGTAAGGTACTCGCGACATTCTAAGCATGATGATTGGTGGTGCAAAACATCCATGTCTTGGAAGGACGACTATTGTATTCAAGTGTCCAGTCCGCCAAGTAAGGTGGGTCCCTCAAAGGTACCCATGAAGCTGCAGCATATTGGCCGATTAGTGACCTATCAACTGGTAACCTTGTCACCACCTTACTTCCCTTATGTTCCGAAACAATGAGGCATTGCTAATCAGGGGAAGAAATTCTTGCGTGTTTGAAGTAAACCATGTTTAGACTGCAAAAAGAGAGAAAAGTGTTTACTAGCACTTAACTTAGAAATGCGACATTCACGACCTTAAATTCATAATATCGTATGTCAAGACTAATCCTACCAAAGCATGAAACGAGCAAAATCTTTGGCTTGGACGGAGTAATGGTCTTTGCCACAAATAAAGAAAGTCAAATTCTCAAATGAAATGCAGTCTTTGATCAGACGGTGTAATGTTTTTTGCTTCAGACGAAATGAATCTTTGGCTCAGACGGTGTAATAGTCTTTCCCCATATAAAAGTAAAGTCTTTGGCTTAGACAATGTAATGGTCTTTGCCACAGATAAAGAAAATTAAGTTTTCAAATAAAATGAAATCTTTAGCTCAGACAATGTAATGGTCTTCGCTTCAGACAATAAATCTTCGGCTTAGATGGTGTAATGATCTTTTCCTAAGACAAAATAAATCTTTGGCCCAGACGGTGTAATGGTCAATGCTTCAGATAAAGTGAAGTTAAATATTCAAACAAGATGAAGTCTTTAGCTTAGACGGTGTAATGGTCTTCGCGTAAAATAAAATGAAGTCTTTAGCTTAGACGGTGTAATGGTCTTCGCTTCAGACAAAATAAATCATTGGCTCACACAGTGTAATAGTCTTTGCCACAGATAAAGTAAAGTCGATAAAAAAAAAGATATTCGACTTAGACGGTGTAATGGTCTTTGCCATATATAAAGTCAAGTCAAATTTTCAAATAAAACCTTTGGCTTAGACAGTGTCAGTGTAACGGTCTTCGCCTTCGGATAAAATAAGGTCAAATCTTCAACAAAAAAAATCTTTGGCTTAGATGGTGTAATCGTCTTCGTTTTAAAAAAAATGTGTTCCACCTGACATGGTGTAAAGTCTTCTCCTTGTTCAAAATAATGTCTTCGTCTTGTATATTTTTCCAACATGAGTAAAGTTTCAGGCAGATAATTTTATTTTTCACTTCGAACTAGCTATTTTCTTGAGCTCTTGAGAGAAAATTTCAAGAATAAAATAACAATAAATATTCGAAGATATCAAGGAATTACCTATCGAAAGAGAAAAAGACGACGATTTCAAGAGGACGAGAAGGAGGAGGAGGAGGAGGAGGAGCACAAGTCGCATGCCAAGGTGGTGAAGATACTGTAAATTATTCATGAAACAAACGCAGTTTAGAGTAAATCAAATGTGATCTAACGGAATGCTTAGTGCAAAGAGAAAAAGGAATAAAATTGGGCATAGGTTTTCATACTCATGCATGTGGTTGAAGTTAATTATTGCTTGTACTAATTTTATCCACTGAATAATACATTATGAAGCAGGAAGAAAATAATTTGACGGCAGGAGAGTTGGTGTAGATACAGAAGAATTTAGAACATGTTCCTGAATACTCAAGGTTTGACCCACATAAAAGTGTGAATATATCCAAAGGCGACTACGTTGGATAAGTGAGAATTTGTTCTTGTTAGAAAATATTTGTTCAAGTATTCTTTCATCCTACCATACTGTCTTATGTATTCAGCTACACTCTGTCATCAGTATAGTGCTAGCAATTCATCTATAAATTGAAGTATTTATGGTGAGAACTTGAGGAATTCTTTTTAAAGTTGTAGTTGTAAAGGTAATGCAAACTACTTTGTGGTTGTGGTATGAATAATGAATATGAGTTTTGCCAAACATTACTTTTAGACTAAATACACAAGACACAAGGAAAAAAGTGAAGACATCTACTTGAGGCACGAAACTGAATCTTTTGGTACTAAACTATTCATATGTATCAACAAAGGGAACCTGAACCCACAAAGACTATTTTATAGCGGTTGTCCAGAAATTGATGATTTCGGCATTGCGAATGAAACAGTCACGAGTTGGAGATGCTTGTCCCTAGCTATTTAATATATAGATACTTGAAGGATTTCTGTTAATCCATTAAGATGTGCAGTGGCTATGATCTATTCAAGAGAATAAGATATTATCTCCTAAAAAAATAGGACGACAGTTGCATGGGGAGTTATCTGTTCCCAACAAAAAAACAGATAAAGAGGGACTGAGATGACCTAATTAAAGACGGTAAGGTGATCTAAGTCTCCTTCTTAGAGTACATATCTCCTTGTTAAAGCTACGTGCTCCCGAAATCGCGCAAGATAAGGAAACCAAATAAATCCATTGCAAGCTAATAACGAGAAAATAAGCTTGAATCGAAAGGTGAAAGCCACTAACAGTAATGGCAAACAAATCATATTGTATTTTTTAGAAGAAAATATTGACGTGACTAATCTTAAGGACTTAGGCATCATTTACAAAGTCTCGTCAATTTTTTCTCTTAAATGGATGAACGTGATTGGTACTTCAAGACTGATCTTCAAACAAAGTCTTGAATTAGGGGATATTTGTAAGAATTTAAATTTTGCATAAAATAATTTGGACCATATTAAATTGGGGCTTTTGCATCCGTACTCATTTTTTGTGCCACGTTTTAACTTATATCCGTTTTGTAAAAAAAAATTACATCGGTACCCGCTTTTGCGCATAACTTCAGCATGCGGGGCTGAAGTAGCAAAGGCAATCACGCAAAACTTCAGCATTCTAGTAGACGGGCCTGAAGTAGCTTGCGAACTTCAGNACTTGGGAACTTCAGCTCTAGAGCTGAAGTTTGTAACTGGGAAACTTCAGCTCTAGAGCTTTTTGTCCTTGTAACTGGGGAACTTCAGCCCCGTATGCTAAAGTTTTGTCTTTATAACTGGCGAACTTCAGCTTAACTGGTGAACTTCAGCTCAGCGAGGGAAAACGGAGCTGAAGTTATTTAAAAAGTCGGTAAAAGTTAAAAGTTTTTAAAAAAACGGGTATAGCTTAAATGGGGGTGACCAAATAGGGTGCCCCGCACAATTTTTACTATTAAATTCAAGACACTAGTCCATACAAGTATTATGGCTAGTAAATTGGGTTAATTATTTAAATCGAAAGTATTAGTGTTGGGCTAGTACATTATTTAATCAGACTACAAATTAAATGATAAGTCCGCTTTATTAACCCAAGGTACAAATGGCTATTAGCCCATCTTGTAGCCCAGGCTCATGCCACGTGTCACGTGATGTGGCAATCTAAGTCAAAAGAACAAGCCAATAAAATCAAGACACATGCCAAGTGACGTGGCAATCCAAGACAAATAAATGAACCAATGAAATCATGCCATGTGTCAAGTGATGTGGCAATCCAAGACAAATAAATGACCCAATTAAATCATGCCAAGTGTCTGGATGGTATTGGTCAGTTCAAACGGACCAATCAAATCACAGAGCCACACCACTCCTTAACTATAAATAGAGGTCTTCATAAAGCTAGAAGACACCAGAAGTGATAATAAGAAGCCAGCAGAGAGCTCGTGGATCAAACACCGCAGATTTCTCGACAAGCTACAAGTTCAAGCACTCAAGCTACGAGTTCAAGTGAAGATCAAGAACGAAGGCAAATCATATACTAAAGCGTTCGAGATCAAGTTACTTGTTTGTGATCAAATCCAAATCCAAGTTCAAGAAGGAGATTCAAGACCAAACTTTATAGGCCCTTGAATCAAAATCAAAATCAAGTTCATCAATTAGTATACATTCTTGAAGAATCAGAGGAATACCATAGAAATAGTAACACTTTTATTTATTGAAATCAAATACAACATTTGTTACACAATTTTTCCGTCTTGATTATTTATTTTTCTCGACCCGAAAATTTGTGGTTACAGTTATATAAAAAATTTATACACTTTTTCGGCTACCAAATGTAAATAATTTTTGGTGCAAGTTAAAAGTGAAAAAAACCCAATTAACAATTCCATGAAACCAAATAAACATGGAATCCTTACACAAATAGCTGGTCATATTTATTCTTTACTTTTTCTAATCATATACATAGATTATACATGGAATATACATAATTATATACATATAATATATAAATTATGCATATATTATACATCCACCGGCTATTTTTAGTTTAAGCAATTGGATGGACGGCTAATTGGGTTAATTCTTCAACAATAAACATTCCAACATAACCAGATTAAAATAGAACCAATAAATTATAAATAGCTTCAAAAATTAAACTTGCATATGTAACTAAATTTATGAAAGGAAGAACGAAAAATCACTAAGGGCGTGTTTGGTATAAAGGAAAATATTTTTCATGAAAAATATTTTCTAGGAAAATATTTTTTTGAAAAACAAGTAGTAATCTTATTCATTTTCTGGTGTTTGGTACGCAAATCAAGGAAAATATTTTCTCAAGAGTATTTATAAATAATTTTGATACAATAAACATGATGCCATAAACTTTCAAACCAACAACCTTCCGAACCCACAAATTTCATAAACTTCTAAACCGCAAAACTTTCGAAACCTCAAAATTTCAAACCTGTAAACTTTATAATTTCTAAACCCGTAAACTTCGAAACACATAAACCTCTGAACTCATATCTTTAGAACTTGTAAAATTTTAAACCTGTAAACCTAAAGATGAAAAAAGTAAAACTGAAAATATATAAAATAAAAAAAAAATCTCGGAGGGAGCAGGGGAGCAGAAAAAAAACAAAAATTTTAAGTTACAAAAATAAGTTAAATTTTTTTTTTGTCCGAAGTGGGGGCAGGGG